>JAVQJG010112433.1:0-32542 GCA_036024015.1 Craterocephalus amniculus | reverse complement strand
GTGCAATGTTAGACACAAGTAGCATCCTTAATGTGTACTAAATCCTTTTTTACAATGAGCCAAATACATATCAATCAAAATAGTGTATACACATTTTACTGAATAGTCATCTGTTGTTTGCAGCAATTACTGTTATTTCACTCGAATTTATATGTGCTTTACCTCATTTATATGCATGTTTTATACTTTTGAGCTCCTTTGCTTCATAATAAGCTCTCTTATTAGTATGAAAGATAAATGATTGCATCAAATCTCACGTTTTTCAATTTAATCTGCTGGAGTTTGCCATTACTATAAAGTTATCAGAGGATACAGAGTGAAAATAATTCAGTTTGTGTTTTTTTCCTTGCCAGAAACGACAAACCTTTCTTCCAGATTTATATGGTTTTTCCCTCTACAAAATGCAGTATATCTCAAGTTGCTCACAAACAGCTCTTAACTTTAAAGTCACTCAATGTTCTCTCCCTTGAAAGGGCCAAAATCTGTCCGGTTAGATGCCACATTTTTGCCTTCAGCGGTACAATGAAAAATGAGGCCGGTCTACTCAGAAACACAAAGGAGCTTTTCAGGTGTGCAGGAATGCTGCAAATCTCTAAAACAGGAGCAGTATAAAAGGAAGCAGTTTCTTCCTGCTATGCAACTTAAAGATGTGATGAGCTTTGTCTGCAGGTACAACAGCATACGGCCACACCTGCAACAAAAAGAATGATTTCAGTAGTTCTGCCCTTTTTTCTTTTTGACCACCAGGTGTTCAATTTAGTTAGACTTATTCTGACTCCATCTTTTGGCTGCTTTGATGATATTTCCACTTCTTCTCATCATAGTTTTAATTTAAAAAGCTTTTATTCCACACATTTATCTCATATTTATATCTTGCTCCTGGCATTTTTTACTTTACTTTTAATAAATCAAATTATCAAGATATTAAGTGTCCTATGAGCTGAGAGATGCAACACATTGCCGTAGGTTATCAAATTTTCTGGGAAAAGCCACAGAGTTGTGTTCAAACGACCTTGTTGGGTGTCGTTTATCTGTGTGATTTGTGTCGTGCTGCTACATTAGAAGGAAAAAAAACTGAGGCTGTTTTTGTGGGTCATCACCTTCTCAAATCCCCACAGTCCAGTTCATAGCCCTTCTTTCAATACTGATCATACCTGTCCAAGTAGTCCTTGACCCGGGGTCAGACTCTCCAGGCTGAAAAGCTGCGTACATGTTCGTCCTCGTTGCTCTGGTTGTGCTGATTAAGGCCAGCATTTAAAGCAAGAAATAGAGCAATTTACAACCATCACTGCTGCCTGCCCCTTTGACAGTTAAGTCAGCAGCCTAGCATCCTGATTAAAGCTGGCTTTATAGCTCAGCCTAAACAGATGGTCTGCATATAGCATCATTCTTCCTTGTACTGCCTCTCCAACCGCAACTGTTTTCACCGAAAGTCCTGTAAAGTAGACCTAACCAAACATGTGTAAAACACTGCTCACATATCAGTTTGGGAAACATATTTTATATTCAAAATTTGAACAAGCTAAAATATAAAATGTGCCAACTTCAACAGCACTTGTAGCATTGCTAAAAATGTATCTGTGCTCTTTATTCTTGCTGCAGAATGACACATGAAATGTTTAGATTAAGATAAATTTCAAGATTTATGTTAATAGATATGTTTTAGCATTGAGAGTAGGCCAGTTTTGGAATATTTAGTCATATTGATGAAGTTGTTTAACTGTTGTCAGGTCTAAGCTAAGTTCAGCTAGGTTTGGCTAAGCAAAGCTAAGCTAATTTACTCCTCATGGGAATGTGATGCCACTTAAATCTGTGGCCTAATCTGTATAATTTATTTATATTTTTAAAAACAATCATTTGGAAATTTATTTACTTAATATATGATTAATAGTACCTATAAAATCCACAGACCACAGTCAAAATATTTAGGTTAATATTTCAAGTTTGACTCGCAGAGCTATAGGCTAGCTAATGTGCATAATTTGTATGATTTTTCTACCTTATTAGATATTTTTTTTGGAATACTTTCAAATTTGTACTGAACTAACCAAATCTAAAAGCTATTTAGTGCTTCATGAAAATATGCCACAGATTCTGAAAAATTTTGACATCATTTTCAAAAGATCTATTTTCCATAAACATTGTATTTGAGTTTTTCTATCTTCTAATTTTTAAAAAAATTTTAAATGTTATTCCAACATTTCTTTTGCTTCTTCTTTTTTAAGGTTAAAAACCTACCTGGTTGCCCGCACTAACAATTTCTATATATATATATATTTTTTTACAACAAAAAGTGCCAATCTAAACTGACTGTGAATGACTTGGTGAAACTTTTTGTATGATTCATGCACTTTTTCTTTGGCTTGATGAGCAGTACAAGGTCTTCTGTCACACTCATGTACATGAGTCATAGTTGGACTAGGAGGTGATAAATGCTGGCTGAAGACTGCTTCAAGTGATAGCATACAATTTCAACTTTGTCATGCAAGTCTAACCACAGAGGATGAAGAACACCGGTGAAGTGTTATTAAAGTCAGATCATCCCTACCATGTTAAAGCTCTTCCTTTTGTCGGGATGCTCTGCTTCCTGATCCGCTCTAGCTCTTTAAAGCCTGTTTTGTCTCAGTGTTTCTAAGCTGGGTCCAGTGTAATGACTGGTTGTGTGGTGGATGGTTCGTGACCCTTTATTCAGATGGAAATCAGTAGCAGACACATTTTCACAAGTACCCTTTGGCTTCTGTTTTGCATGCAGCGTTAGCAGCACAAACACAGAAAACACAAATTGTTTGGAACAGAGCAGTCCTTGTTGCTCAAGGTTACTCAGGTGGTGTGTGTGATTGCACTTAATTCAATTCATCAGCAGGCTTGGATGCGGGAGACACACCTAAATGTTATACAATAAATAAGACGATCATGTGTTTGCACATTTTGCACTCGTAAATATTCCCTACAGATGGAAGAGAGAAAATGTTGGGATTCATCCAAAAACATTACAACTCTTCCATCTTGCAATCTTGGCACGCAGTCGGCCGCTTTCTATTTCCATTTTAACCGTAGCACTATTGGTGTGTGTTTGTGTGGACACACTTGAATCCCAGCTGAAGGATGTAATGATCTATATAAAAAATACAGTATCTGATAAGGTTTGAAGATCCCAATTTAGATGCTTTCAGCAGGACCTCAGACTGTGATCATCATTTTGACCTGCTTATGTCTCTGGCATCATATCTTGTCAGTTTAACTCCAATTTTGAGATTGGCATCGAAGTTCATGAAGATAGCTGTAGCTACAGTATACAACACATTTTCTATTCATTAATGACCAAAAATTTCATCTAGTCCTTATGGACTGAAACTGTTTAATTGTCTAACTTTTTAATTGTCTAAACTAATATGATTATCCTAATCATATTGGTTTGGTTACATTAAATATTACATTATGTAAGAAATGAGACAATAAGACTCAATGTAAGACTTACAGTACAGACATAGCCAGTCCAGTTTCTCAAGAGTGTTGGTCTTCATTTCAGAATAGACCAATGAATCTTCACAAATAGACAGAAATCAGATAGTTAAATGAGCATAAAATGATGCAGACTACACATGAGAGTTATAACATAGAATAAAAAACTACTTGTACAGTCCCTTGGTATCGCTTTCACTGTTGGTGAGATGAGTCCCTCCTCAAAATCCAGTTGATAAGGCTGATTGTTTTGAATCCGTTGCAGGTGCTAAAGATCTAATAGATCTTTATAATAAATAGATTTATCAAATGAATATATCACCTCAAGTATATTTATATTTCCCTCGTAAGTAAGTAGTATTTGTCATGTTCCTCCTGTGCAGGATGGAAGAGACGGTGCGGTCGCTGCTGCAGAACCAGGGCGTCCTGGAGCAGACCGCTGTGGACACAGTGGACATCATGAAGGCCTATAAGGTAAATGAAGAATCTGCCACTCATCCTGGAGATTGCTACACTGAAACGGCAGGGATTGTCTTGGCAAATCTAAAAATAAAGTTTCTTTTCCCTGGATTCATTTGCTGTTACAGTAGCGATCACGTTGCAACAAGAGGCATGTTTGTTTACTGTACATCTCCCTCACTCAGGGATCCACAGTTTTGAATCAAAACTAGGCCGAAACCTGTTACATAAACAAAACGGCTGCAGGGATTTGACCAGAGCAGCATAGAGAATATGTTTTTAAAGATTTACAGTTTAGATTTGAACATGTTTATTTGCAAGTATCACTGTTATTACAAGAAAAACAACTTCCACTTCCAGCTGTGTGTGATCCAGTTATTTCTTGACTTGGTAAAAGCTAAGACTGTATATTTATGAAGGTACAATAAACCAGGAACAGATTAAATCCAAGTTTAAACATCAGCTGCTCAATTGCTTATAAAACAGAGTGGGATCAGAAGCCATGAAACCAAAAAGACACACACAAGGTTTCATTACATGCAAAAGGTTATCATTTTTAATAAAAAAGACTTGAGAAGTGCAATATGAAGTACTACGTGGTGCATGAGCCTGGGTTCAGTCCCACGTAGCTGATTTAGCATCTAAAAGCCAGAAGATTTTTCTCAAGTGTTGAACATGAATAACATCGGATAAACTCTTAATTTCTGCTCTGATGTGCAGTATAAACCGCGCGTAGACATCCTTTAATCCTGTGATCCGACTGCCAGAGAAAACAAACACAGATTTATCATTAGATTCCCAGCCACCGTATAACCGAGCCCCTCTAACAACGGTGGCGGCTCCTGCTGCAGCTGCTTGCTGTGTATTCAACAGCCAAACTCAATTACTTGAAAGGGCAGCGTGAGGAACAAGGTTCCCTCCCCTCGCCGACAACACACTCGCTCTCCACAGAGATTATTACAGAGCCCTTTAACGCTGTCTGATGAGCTGTCTCTACAGGCAAAACCAGACTTCACAGGCAAACAAAAAGAAAATAAAACAGCGACTATAATGTATTGCCTTAAACACAATTGTCTGATGGAATCAAGCAAGATTGAAAACCTAATATGGAAAAACAAAGTGCTCTGAATGATTCACATTAGGAGGGAGAAGCAGCTTCTCCTGAGCCGCAGACATCCATCACAGCAGCAAACTCAAGTTTCTCCCACATTATCTGTCTTCGGCTTTGACAGTCACCTGTCAGAGCCAAGCTGGGGACAAAAATATTGAATGCATGGCGCTCACACTGAGGGGTATGAAAATACTGGAAAAAGGCTGCATTTAATGAGATTATATGAGAGGATGAGACACGCAAGCACGTTTGTTTTTGTTTGAATAATACTTTTAATTAAGGTTTGCAGCTAAGTTGCAGCTCTGTCTCATCTAGTCATTTAATGCTTAAAGACAGCGCTTTCCATAATGCATTCAAATGCGGTTGGAGAAGATTCAGCTCATTCTGAGTCCCAGTATCGCCAGCAATTGACATGTCAATTTAATCCTTTTTGATACAAATTCTGCTTTCTTTCTTTAACATATTTCTGTGTGCTTATATTTGTAAAAGAAATAACAGCCTCAAAATATTGGAATGCTAATTGAGAGTGGAATAAAAGTGGAAATCTATTAACCCCTTTAGCCAAAGAATATGTCCTCAAATTTAGTCACAAACAGCTGACAACTGTGAAGCCAAGCCATGCCACCCGGGGCTTTAATACATATTTATTCTGAGAAACAATACATATCTGTATTTATATCACCATACTAGAGTTAGAGTTGAAACCTTTTTAAAAAATCTGACATCATCACTTCCCTTTTAATTAAAGCCATAAATACAAGAAGCATAATCTGATTTTTATTGAACGGGCTACAAAAAGATCGGGCCAATTAGTTTTAAGAAAACTATGGCACAACAAATGCTTACATCTTATTTGGACACAGTAATATGACTCAATGTGCTGAGCTTGGACACTAAAACCAGTCCAGGGAGCTTTGGCAAAAGAAATGATGATTTGCAGCAGAAGGGAGAAAAATACATAATACAAGCACACACACACACGCATACACACACACAGGTTCAATGCCGAACTTTGTAATCTGCAAAATCAGATTCTTATATAATCAACAAATACAATGCTATGCTTTGACCCTGATTGGTCCATTTCGCTCAAGCTAAATGTATGGGACATTTTAGGTTGAATAATACAAAATTTTTAATCCTATCTAAATTTTTTCAAAGTTCATTCCCGGCCAAAGGCCCGGACAGGACCCCAAAGGGTCGCCCTTTGAAAGGTCAACATATTAATCGGGAGATAATATACTATTCACAATAAGTTATGGAAATTGTGACAGAGACTCGATGAATAGGTGTTTAATATTAAACTCATGAAAATGGTGTTTTTTCTCATTCATTATTTGTAATGTCAATGAGAACTTTTACTTATCTCACTCAAGTTGTGTAATTGTATTGTTGTAAATAACAATAACAATATTCCTAACTTATTGTGAACAGTGTACAATTGACTGTTCTGTAGTGTGAAAATGCAGAACTGCTCGGAGCAGAAAAAACTATCTGAAAAAAAACAGTAACTTGCTCCAAAAGCCATATGTTATGCTGAATGAATGAGAAAAACCAGGATAATCTGTTGAGTCACGCTGCGTCCTTGCTGATTTCTTTCTACAGTTTGCTGCTCACCAATTATTCATTGCCTAATTAGTAGCTAATTATCGGCAGTAATTAATGATCACAGATGCATGGAAGCTGAAAAAGCAAACCTATGAGACAGAGATGGGCGATAGTAAGGGAAAGCGGGTTGTCGCATCCCCAGATTATAGACAAAAAGAGCACTGAAGGTCACTGCCGCTCTTCAGAAAATAAGTGAAACATGATTAAGGATTAGGGGATGTTTCAGAGTTTTATTGTGGAGTCTGCTGTTCCATCTGCTCACGTCTCATTCCCCTCTGATTCCTGCCTTTCATGGCTCCTTCCCTGCTTTTTCATCCTTTCCTGAAACATGAATTCTTACTTGGGATGCTCTCTTCCCATCTGCTCCGATTTCTACTTGCCAAATTCCTTCTGTTTTTCTACTCCCCTCCCCCCCACCTTCATGCCTCTAACCTCAAATCGTTTACTCCGCCTCAGGATAAACTGTCGGAGGACGTGCAGAAACAGTGTGATGGCCCAGAGGAGAACGGCTCCCAGCCGGCGACCGAGGCCGCGCCGGAGCTGACGCAGGATGCCGACAACGATGACGGCCAAGCCGAAGAGGACAAAGATAAAACCAGACTCCTTCTGGACCGTTTAAAGACTCTAGAGGTAGCAACCTCAACACCTGCTCTTTCTCCTCTAAATCTCTTCACTTCCTCTTCTTCTGCCGTACCTTCTCCTTCCTTTATCACTAACACTCTACCCTCTTTCCATTGACACTCTCAGCCAACCCTGACTATCCTATGTGGCCAGACAGTCTGCCAGTTGTCAGGCTCCTTGCTAAGTTGTGTCTAAAAGCATGACAGCTCATCAAATCCTCTAGTCCTCTCCGTGCAGAGAGCAAATTCATCCTGTGGGAGTCACTGCTGGGGCCGCCGGCTGCACTCCAGCTTTGGTTTGTTTATCTCTGCGTCCGGGGATTTGAGCTGCACTCTGCCTGGAGCTCTGAAGAGGGAGTGCAAGCCACAGCAATCCGAGTTGATTGTAGCCACCGAACACACATCCTCAAACATCCACCAGCAATTAAAGGACTCAGACTTAATTAAATTAGGCCTGTAGTCATATTAGTCAGAATAATTTATCCCTATGTGGTTCCACGTTGCATCCTCTGATATTAGTATTCAATAAGGTCGCAAATAAAGATGTCTTCTTTAGAATGATTAAGAAAGACAAGGCTTAAAAAGGGTTACCAATGCAGCACAGAGGAATTCCTGATAGAAAATAGACCCTAATTACTGTAAAGTGGATGATAATTATCCTGACACAGTAGGAAATTTGGTCAGTTCATCCCGGTGATCCATCTACCCAGTACATTCCTCATACATTACATCTTAAATCGCTTTATTAAAAGTCGTCTGCCATCTTTATTCCATTCAGCTGTATGCTTGATGGATGCACCTCCAGCTAGAGCAGGAAGAACAAAACACAGGCAATGCATCACCGCTCCACATTGTGCATAAACTCCACTGACACTAAGTAAGTGCTGCTTGGCTTCGATTCCTGCAGCGCAGCTGATACTGTTCATTAGCTTGGCTGAAACGCACTGCAGACTACAACTGGAGCCCAAAGAAAGACGCCCAGACTCCGGGATAAATGTATGTAAGCCATCGTTTGTGTGGCGTGATCCAGACAGAATACTCCAAATACTTATGAGGTCATGAAGAGTCATTTAATATTTAGCATGTAATGAGTTTTAAGGATCTTGTCACATAATTCAAACTCATGTTTACTCAGGATTATCCTGCAGAGGAGATAAAAATCGTCACAGCTGCTTTCTGCTTAATATGTTTGTTTTATTTTATTTGAACAGATTTTTTTTTTCAATTTAAAATGGATTATGCATTGCAAAAGGTCTTTGTTGTGAGAAACTTCTCAAACCTTTTTGTTCTAGTTTCTTTTAGAAAGTTATTTTTATTATATGAAACCCAATATGGCACTTCGGGACTTTTTCGGTGACATTTTGTGGCACCTCTTTCTTGTGGGGTTCCTCAGGGGTCCATGTTGGGCCTGTTGCTGTTTTCTAGGGGAAAATTGGTAATAAAAATAAAACTTTTTCCCTTCATTTGAACTGAATTGAGGCAATATCACTGATTAAAATCACCCATTTACTAACAAAAGTGCCTACAAAAGAAATCTTATTTAAATGACACATTGTTTCGACACGCAATGTGCGTACAACTAAAGCAAGCCATCATCCCTGTCACAGCACTGCATTTATTCTACAGTTTGTGAAACAGCCATCTAATCAGGGATCAAATAATGAAAACATCCCCTCACCAGCTGCCTCTCCAGTCTTTGTTTTTTTTTTTTGCTTTTGTTTATTTTAAATGTAACAGCACAGAGATGAAATGTTTGGTGGTGTCTTTTCATACCTTGGCGTTCTCCGCTGATTAGCTGATTGTCATGACGTCACATCCATGCACTCCCCCGCTGCACACTAGGAGGCTTACTTGTTTTTGGGTTGTTGTTTTTTTCATCTCCTTCAAGCAAGGTTTGACTCAAGAGTCTGGTACCATCATATCTCTATGAACCTTTGCATTTTTTATATCTCCGTCAGAGCACTTCCATCGTTCCCTCAGGGACAGGTCCAGACGTGGACTTTTTCGGTAGCTGGACTCGCTTCCTGGAACACCTTACCTCTACAAATGAAAAAAGCTCAAACTGTTAGCTGAATTTAAAAGTAGTTGGGCTTCAGTTCAGGATGATCTTTTGACATTTAATCATTACATTTTAGATTTTTTCTTGAATATGTGCCTATTCTGTTGCATTGAACGTAAACTGAAAACTCAAGCTTTAATCGTACTTTCAGTCTATCAAAATTAGGAACATAAGATTTCACAATTGGCAGTTTAATATCAGGATCTTGTTTGTCATGATCATTATTTATTGACTTAACTTTCAGTTTTCAATAGCAGACTCACCTGTTTTGCATTTTCAGTACACTTTTTTTTAATGTCCAGGTCTCAGGACTGAGAAAGTTGGCGTTTGGACAAGTTGCCAAGGATTCGCCTCTGCTCATGTATTTTCCTTGGGGGTGTCAGTTCACTACCTCTAATTCTTTAACAGCATAAACCTTCAACAAGCCTGTCAGAAAACTACACTTTCATGCCATCTATTTAGATTTAAAAAGATGTTTTTTGAGCGTTCCAAAAATATATAAAGTAATTTGCATATTGTAACAAGTTTGATTCAAAGTAAAATACAATTAAAGATGGTTCAAATGAGCCTTTTCTGCTATTCGCAAAAGACTCAGAGCATATTAAGTTCAAAGTTGCGTTACATTTAAACAATGAAATAAAATCAGAGCTGAGCGTGAATCTTCTAGGAACTGATGTCAAACTTGACTTTAAGTTCATGCTTGTGTAAGAAAAAAAGCACTCTTGTGTAGGCGCAGCACTGACTAACTCAGCACACATTAAAAGGTCATGTTCTTTTGCCTTCTGTTGTGTAATGAAATTTTTATTTAATGCCGGCTATAGCGCCGATGATGAGCAAAATGTCGAGGGATTTCCCTCCTACAGGTATCTTCAACAATATTCCTCAGAAGTTCTGTAATTATAAGGTGATTTGGACCCATTACTATTCCCTGTGGCTTTAAAACTTTAATTAGTCAATGGGTCATCAAAGATGGCATCACCAGAAGGTTTTGGGTTTTAATTATGTTCCCTATGTTTTCATCAAGGGTTTGTTAGTTTCTACTAAAGGGCAGAGGGTGAAAGAAGCGAGGAGGTTGACAGCTTCTAATACGCAGCCCATTGCTGACAAATTGGAAACTCCCTGAGATCAATAGAGCACCGCCTCAACGCTTGGCAAGTGGAGGACATATTCTTATTAGGTCCAAACTGCTGCCGCCCAAAAGTTCAGCACCATAACTTCTATCCCCTTGACCTTTTTCTCCGTTGCACTTCGTAATTTTTTATTGGCCATCCTGGTTCAAGTTGACATATGACCTTTGTGGGGGAAGCCTCCTCTTCACTGCGGCTCCACTGTTTTTTGTTTTTTTTTCTGTCTCCATCTCTGTTGCTGTGTTGCTTGACTTGTAGCTAAAGCTGGTGTTTCTCTGCAGGTGGAGAACTCCGCCTTGGCCTTGGAGAACGAGAGCCAAAGGGAGCAGTATGAACTCTGTCTGGACGAGGTGAGCGCAGAATGGGCTTGCCTCATTCCGAAACACTGAAAAGTAATATATAACTTAGCAGAATATTTTTTGTGTACCTTGAGAAGTCAATGTTTTCATTGAATTTCGTTAATTTGGTAGAGATTGGGTCATTCAAAGCTCATTGGATGTCTCACAGTTTGACCTTGTAGTTCAGCTATAGCCTGAAAATTGAAGTAGAGGGACACCATTTCATATTTTCCATCTACTATTTTATCTATATAACACATTACAGAGATTGAGTGAAAAATCTGTGCAAATGCAAATCATTTAGAGCTTTTATTCACTAGGAAAATGGTTTAAAAGAAAATTTGACAAGTTCAAGGTGAGAAAACATTTTCTTCAGTAATTTAGACCAGTTCCTGTCATTTTCAGTGTATATGGCTCCAAAATCTGTACATTTATATATGTTGTCATTTGGTGGTGAAGGAATGCATACTTTCTAGAGTTATTTTTACTGTTGTTGGCACATCTGCACCTTATGTACATGTGGACAATGATAAAGAGTCTGTCTTAAGACAAGAATTCTAAGTGTTCATGTCATGGTGGACAGGCAACCAGAGAAAAAGCCCTTGAACGTATGCTGTCCTTGAAAACGCTCATCGATCTCAGTCACCCTCACTGAATCCTTAAACCTGATCAAATATGACCCCTAATGCTGGTTTTTGATTACAAGCTGGATGGCTCTTCACATTTGAACAAGGGGAGCAGCCTTCATGATTGGACAAAAGAGGCTCTAAGTTCCTCAGTAAAATCACCACTTCACCTAAATTTCATGTAGTCATACATATTCCAAACTGCAACTGACTTTGTCAAAGGGTACTTAGTTAGGTTAACCCAGTAAAGCGCAATTACTCTGGTGTGAGTGGAGGGTTTCTTGCTACTCTATAATAGGAAGGACACGTGACTTACTCAAAATCTCAAGATAGAAAAATAACAGAGTGAGACGGCCTTTCCAGTTAACCAACATGCTATAATGGGAGATGAAAGGCTGACACATAACATTAGTTTTGTTTTTTAGCTGTTTTTTAGGTAATGATGCAGAAATCTTTACTTCCATGTAAGGGTTAACAAAGGATCACAAGCTCTGTTCTCTTTTTCAAATAGATAGCCCTAAATGTTACACACAGAAATTTAATCAAGCTTTATGTTACAAAGACCAGGGGGTCTCTCTTGGTTGAGTTGTAGAGATTTAACTTTAATTTGTGGGTCCAGTGACAAACCAGATTCCTTAGTGATGCTTCCTGCACTCCTGATTTTCCACCACAGAGTTGTGTCTTGTTTTAATTCACTATTTGTGTCTTACTGTTATCATTTAGTATACATAAGCTTCACATGTTTAAATAAGTTTTGTTTTTTTTTTCTTAAATAAATCATAATCAATGCATTTTCCTGTTCAGGCTCCATAACTCTGGATCACTGACAGGATTTAGCTGTAAACAAAAGCTGAAAAGTAATTTTGCATGTATTAATTTTGCAATAAGCAGATGAAAGCAGGAGCAGTTAAGTAGCCGCAACCTGATGCGAGCCGGTGTTACTGCAGCAATCATTTACATAAGAACGGCGCTCGTGTGTCCTCAGGTGATTTGCGAGAGCTTGAGAAGGGCTGCTTAGGGATCTGCATGAGGTGGATGAAGCTAGCTCTCGGCAGTGCATCTGAATCACTTCGGGATGGAGGGAAACCGGCATGGGAGCATGTCCAACAGGGACAAGTTTCCCAATTTGTCCCAGAATCAAGGAATTCTGCAGGATGGAAGAGACTGGTGGTGAAAAAGATTAGATGGTGAGGAGTGAATGGGAGTTTAATGCGATGCAGAGATACATCCTCTATGAACTTGTCCCCAGTTTCCTTCTTACATCCTCATCCCAGCTAGGTTTTGTTGTTTTTTTGTTGACAGTTTTTCTTTGTGCTTGACTTTTGTGGAGGGAAAGTTTGGTAATGACCCTGCTTTAATGACGGAGAGAGTGCATGCGACCGTCCAACAACTAGACAGAACAACAGAACACGGATGATTTCTTTCTTTCCCCATGCAGGACAGCCCGCCTGTCTAAATTTTAGTGTGTGGCCAAGCTTGTTTGTCATTTAACCGCTTGCATCCAAATCATACAGTGCCTGCCATCCAGTTCAGAGCCTGTTAACTCAAATTTGTTTGATCACCTGGCGATTGTACAGGAGGCAGAACTGTGGCTAGGAGCGGGGCTCAATTCACCATGTTTACCCTCATTCAATAACCCAGAGCGGGCGCGCTAAAACGAGCCAATGTGGCTTCACACACTATTAATGAGCAATCAATGCACAGTAATCGGAGCTGCTTCTTCATCGGCCTTGCGGCCTGGAGTGCAGGAGGGTGTGAGCCGCTGTGAGACCAAAGCTAAGGCACAACAGCACTTAAGTCATGCGTACTGCTGCCCCTACATCAACCCGCCGATGTCAATACAACCATTAGGAAGTGAGTTGTACAAGTGTGCAAGAGATGTACAAGAATCCAGAAGAAATACTAAAGTATGTTGTGCCAGCATCTTTGTTTTATGGTTAAAGTTGCTCATCTTGAGTGCAAACTCCTGTGATAGGATGTCTAATGTCTGTGCTTAATGAAATGAAATCTGATTTCTTTTTCCATCTCCTTTAAGGTTGCCAATCAAGTTGTGCAGGCGCTTCTCACCCAGAAGGTTTGTTTCCCTTTTGTTTCTGAGGAAACCATTTTTTTCTGGATGATCATTTTCACAAATGTGGATGTCACGTTTGTAATATTTCCCCAATACTTAAAATAAAATCACTCAGTATTTTTATTGATTCTGTGTTGCTGTCGTATCAGGATCTGAGGGAGGAATGTCTGAAGCTGCGAACGAGAGTTTTTGACCTGGAGCAGCAGAATCGGGCACTAAGTATCTTGTTCCAGCAAAGGATCAAACCTGCCTCGGACATGCTTCTCCAGGTAAACCATTTATATCATAACTTGTATATAAATGATAGATGCTCATGACTTCACACATTGAATGAAGGTTGCATAAGACTGTTTTAAGATAGGTTTGATGAATCTGCCAATGAACTGAATGAATATCTAAATATAGATATTTAGACTCAGTACAAAAACAAGGAATAAAGGAATAAATGGACAGAACTTGAAAGGGATACCTTATTGTAAAGGTGCCTTATCAGGCTAGATATAATATGGCACCAACTGGGACAACTAAAGGGGCTAAATAATATTTTCTTGTTTTTTTCTTGTTCTTTGTGCAAAGTTTTTTTCAATACACAAATATTTGGGCATAGTTTCTGGTAGAGAAGGTAGATTCGATGGCATGTTCGTACATTTTATTGTTTGTTATTTTAAATCTATTAAAACTTCACCCATTAAATACAACTGAAGTGAACACTTGGGTCAGTTCCCTAAAAATTTATTCATGATCTGCACAATAGCAGTCGCCCCCTGCCGGCTATTTATAGGAGTGCAGCTTAGGATGTTAAGCAATGTATCAAAGAAGGACAATGGCTCCGGGTCTGAAAAATGAAACAAATGCATATGTAAAATGAGGAATAATCTACCTCGGACTCGTATTATGATTAACAAAATCTTTTTATAAGCAAAACAGAATAAATGTGCATTCGGGTCTCATGAGTGTATCTTTAAATCAGACAGCAGTAAGAGATCCATGACCGTCCAACATAGTAATTTAAAATGGTAAAAAAAATTTCAAGGACTGAAGCTTTATATTTTTTCTTATATAAACTGCACCATTGTGAACCATAGCTAGACACATCCCCATCCACAAAAAAACTTTTTCCTAATTTTTTTGAAAGCAATTTTTGCTCTTAATGGTCCATTGCAAGGCTGCACAGGTCCAGTTCAGGGTTCTTCAGGCTTTGTTGTCTCACATAGGGGTCCTGTTGTGCAAGGATCCAATTTAATTTGCTGAACTATCTAAAAAGGTTTGGATTTCCCTGCAAACTGGCAGCACAACTACAATATGATGTGCTATGGCCATCAAACTTTCAGTCTTGTACTTATTTTCCACACTAACTGTACATTTGTCTGCTGAAAAATGCCTCGGGTCATCATTTTGGTCCCTTGGAAAGCGCCAATTTGCAGAAAAGTGTCCATGCGAGCTTCCCAGCTGGTTTCTTAAGGTGTAGTTTTGAGCAAGACGGACCTGCCGCTGTTAGCTGAACCCGTCTCATGTCAGCTGTGCTATAGTATCACAGTGTGAAGTCGGTTTGAAAAGGATTTCACACATTTGAGCAAATTGCTACAGGGTTCTTCACTGCCAATATGAAAATAGCAAAGATGTCAAAGGAAAAAGCAGGGGACAACAAGCCTGCCAGTCCACCCAGACGAGAAAAGTAAAGCACAAGGAATATGCAAGAAAAGAAAAAAGGTAAGAGATGAAGGACAGGAGGGTGAAAATGGAAATAGAGAAAAAAAAAGAGCAGAGAAGCGGGGGGAAGCGGGGGGAAGGAGAAAAATCATTGAATGCCTAGAGATGAGTGTGAGATCTAGTGAATTTAGGGTCAACCCAAGGTTTATGATGCAAAATTAGCAGCAGCCTTCTACTTAACTGTATGAAAATTCACCCATCCGATCACTGTTTATGGCAGCTTGTTCACTACCAAACGGGTGATTCAGTAGACGAATTTATCATAATGCAATCAGTCCGGATGTTTGGTGTATTCATGACGAGTTCTGCCGTCGTGTGTGGGAGAGCTGTTAAAAACAGCTATATTTATTAACGTCACAGAGGATGGGGACATCCCACTGAAAATCTATTTATTATACCTCCTCTGCAAGTAATTGCTTTTTCAGAAAGTTAGATGAGAGGATCAATATTGCTCTTTTCTTTATTTTAATTGCAACAACCACCAGGCTTGCCTTTAGGTATGTGCTTCATAATGGATTCAAATACTCCAAAAGAAAAATTTCTTTTTTGTCACAAAAGAAGGTGAACATTATCATGGATATGATCATTTCAGAAGCCAATTTTCTTCTGGAAACAGCCATATTTGTTTTCTATTTTTCTCTTTTTGTTGGATAAGAGCCACATTTCCCCTTATTTAAAGTTTTGGCGCTGGGCTAACTAGCGGCATGTTTATTTTAGAGAAACAATTCTGGCAGTAACCAAACAGCCATATTTATTCTAGTAATGTAATTGAGTTAGATTTGACTTTTCTGAGTTCAGAAAAGAGAATTAACGTAGGATTTAAGTCATTTTTGTATTGTTTGTCATTTTTTTTAACTGGCTTAACCATTATAGCTGATTTCTAATGAGGATATGAAATAATCAGGGGAGTTTTAATTTTTTCCTTCTTCTTCCCCTCCAGTCTCAAGCAGAGGGAGACTTAATCAGCCTTTATGAGTGTTCGGTTTCCCATCCAGCTATAGACCTTTTGCTTATCAGTAATTAAACGTTTTCTGGTTCCCTTTGGGCATCTCGAGTTCCCGAGAAAGAACCAAAATGTTCTCAGTAGGAACTGTAGCCTACCAGATGTGCACCTCAGCTGGCTTCAGCTCAAGTACTTTTTAAAAAAATACCCAAAATTCATTCTGGGGAATTCTAATATTAAAAATAAAATAATAATTATAATATAGAAAATAGAGCTGTTTTTTTAAACCAAGAACTATGCCAGGGAAGGTGTACACTATCAGCCAGTAATGCTGCTCATTAAATTTGACAGGCTAGTGGCATGAGTCACCCATTACTGGGACAAATCCTTGTTTTTTTTTTTTTCTTCTGTTTTTTTTCTCCACCTAATCTAACTCAAATCCACAGAACACTGTGAACGGCATGACCTCATTACTGCTCAAGCAATTCTCCAGGTTGTTGGTAAACATTCCCAATTCAGATTTCGGTAAATATGACAAAAAATATGAAACAAAATTAAGACTTTTACAGAGTGAAAAGCAATTATTGCAACAATGAAATGATTGTTGTACCAAAGCAGTTCATTCTCACCTGACACAACTAAGTAAGCAGTCTAACACAACTCAGGTAACATATAATGTGTGATCAACACCAGCACGAGCCCGGCAAAAATAATAGGATTTAAACAATAGGTGTCACTATCTCGAGTGTTGTTTGTCATGTCAAAAAAATCCTGCAAGTTAATTCAACACACTGAGGAAAGCAGGCATAGAGTGGGCAGGAAAAGAAAAATAAGAAAAAGTCCAAAAACCAGAGGACACCAATAATAAAAAGGAAAACCCATATCAAACAAACCCAAAACGATGACAAAAAAATACAGAAAAAAACGAGGAAAGTGGGCTTGTAGAACACATGATGCAGGTGAGCATTGTGCACAGAGAGAGGTTTCTGTCTTTTCTCTTTACAGTGGCTGCTTTCGTGTGTGTGGGTGTACTGCTGGATGGTTCCACCAATGTGTTTTTGACAGCTCGTGTCAATACTGAATGATTTGCTTGGAAGCTGTCCATTGCTGCTATTCTAGGCTGCTATTCATTATCGTGAAATATAACCAATGTCAAAAATAAAGCTAAAAAGAACAAAGAACAAAAGAAGCCTTGTTTTCATCCTCAGCATTACTCACGAAAGTTTCCTCTTGGCCCCCAGACTAATATGATTAAAAGTTTAAAAGTCCAGTATTTGCACGATATATTACAGTATTTCCCGCATTAGCAGAAACTTCACATTTAACATATTTGACTTTGATCTCGGCCTTGAACCTCAGAGAGCCGGTCTTGTCATCTACCGTTTCCTTCGACTATCTTCCCCCATGACCCTGTGACATTATTGACTGAATCCTTGATGAGGATGCTGAGGAGGTGAAATCCTGCACCCCACGATAAGATCAGAGGTTTCTGCGACCCGGCAGCCACTCCCCATCCTGCGTGGACAGCAGGGAGACCTATCCATGCGGCAAGAGCGCTGCTCAAATTATTACCAGAACAAAAGACTTTCAGGTTCACTGAATCTTAAATAAAAATCTAAAATCAAGTTAAATACTTATAACATTTAATAAATTACATTTCCATTTTATTGATTAAACATAGATTTTTTTTAATCAAATTCTAAAACAGTTGAAAACTGTTCTTATTCTGTATGTTTAAGCAGGAACAGTTTGCAAGTGTGCATCGATCTGTTTCCTGACTGTAAAGCCTCTTTTGTGAGCTTATTCGCTGTCTTGCACTAATACAAAAAGAAGCTTTTCTTGTGGGTCTTTGGCCAAAAGTTGGAGAGGAAAAAGAAAAAAAATGCAACGGTTGTGTTTTGGCTGCGGGCAAAGCAATGCAGGTTGTTTGTTCATAAGAGACCAAAGAAGCAGTTTTGATGTTATTGGGAGCTGTTTTGTTTTGGATTTTTTTTTTATTCTTCTCAAAGTACCCTGAACAAACCTTTCATAAAACATAAAAAGTCAAGAAATTTAAGAACACTGAAATAAAATATCTAAATACCTAAAGAAACAGAATATAAATAAGACGAATTTCACTATTTAAAAGAATACTTATAGGATAAAAGAGAATTAGAGATGCTAAATGTTACTTGTAGTTTAAAACATTATTTTAACAAATTTATTTCTCTAAAAACGTACAACATGAATTTTTTGTTTAATAAAAAATACAAGAAATAGAAGCAAATACTATTAAATACTCCCTGAGTGAGCATTAGCGTTAAAACGGTGGGAAATGATGCCTGAGATCAAGTTCTCTGCTCCTCTATATATTTCCATTTTAAGTTCATTTGAGTCATCTGAGCAGAGGGAATCCAGTGTAATTAAGTTCTAAGATTAATATGTGGAAATGTATTTGGTTTTGTGTCCTTCCCTCCTTAAGCTTGAGAGTTAGCCAACAAAAGAGGCCATCACATGAATGAAAAAAAGAGAGAGAAAAAATCAAAGAAATCCCATACTCCCCGATGCAATTATTTCCTATTCACGTAAAAAAAAATTTTCTAGTTGATGACATTAATGACTTTGAGGGAGAGTCGTATGAATAGGGGCACTATGGAAGGGAATCTGATGGCTGAAATACTGCTCGGCTTACAGTTTAAATGGTTGAAAATTTGGGGGAGAAGAAAATTCAAGTCATTTTAATTCTTTTTCATGTTTATATGAAATTATAAGTGTCAATAAATTTTTTTACAGAAATCTCCTCCATCTTGGATCGTATAATGAGGCCCATTTCTATCTCTTGATCTCCCAGAAGTCAAACTTCGCTGACGCGTGTCCTCCCTTTCTGACTTTCAGAAACTCCACTCTCGGATCATGGATCTGTCTGCAGCAGATTTGCTCCTGGAGCCAGAGAGAAGCAAGGCTTTCCTGCTTTCCAGGAACACAGACTCCCCCTCCAATGTAAGCATCGTGGGGAAAAGACGCAGGAGGCAGTGTAACTTTGTCCTCATTCCATATAGCTCTATGCTTTAATCGCTCCCTTCAAGAAATCATTGCGAGATATTAAAATACAGGCCCGACAATGTGAAGCCGTGACCCCAGGAAGAGCTGGCGGTATCACTTGGCATAAAGAGGAATAAATCCTTGTCATATTACCAGAAAACCATCGATTGAGACTCATCGTCAGTAAAAATGACTCCACAGGACACTTTGGTACATTAGTCATCTTATGTATTATGCATTAAAGCCTGAAAATGAGTTTGCTCTACTCCTACCCCTCTGAGAATGCCCCCTGATAAACTTTAATGTGTGCTATCAGATAGGAGGAAGGCAGAGTGAATAAGGGAATAATACCCAAAGGGTGAATTATGGATCATCCAAATGTGTATATATCCCCAAAAAGGCTGGGTTAGGTGATACACACAAGTGACACCTCTATGAGATTAGTAAAATCTCATTTCCATCTTTCTATCTCTGCGATGAGACTGTAATTAGATAAGCATCTGCCATGCTGTGGTGAATGCACATGGAAATATGAAAGTTGGCAAACAAAAGTAATTGACTGGCCTGTCAAAGCGTTGTTAAGTATCTTTCATCACAAAATTAACAGCAAGATGGCAATTAGACATGCAGCAATCATTTTCAGGAAACCCGCTGACGCTTGGTTATCATTCCCCATCTCAGCAGTGGCTGCACAACTTATTCCTTCCTGATTCTCTTTCCTCTCTCTCACAGGAGGTTCAGCTGAATGGAAAGGCAGGTCTCCCCATGGCCAAGTGTCTGAGCCAGCTGAGTCTGACGGTGCCTGCGCCTCTCTACCCACGCAGCAGCTGCAGCAGTAGTGAATTATCCCTGTCAAGCGCATGCAGTGAATTCTCCAGCGGTTCCTACACCTGGAATGATGGACGCTCCTGCGGGAAAATGGTAAACCCTCTCACTCTGAAAAAAAACCCCAGACATCAGTTCCACAAAACGGTCACATGTGGCAGCTCTTCTTTTCAGACCCTAATTAATCCCTTATCTTCTTGTTAGAACTTGATGACTGTGTCTCCAAATGGAGGTTTTAGAAAATACATCATATTACAAATCTTATGTTTAAAAAAAGTGTTTTGAAATGTCAAATGTTCGGTCTTTAAAAAAGAAATGTAACGATTTTCCTTTTGCCTTACAGTCGTCTTTGACATGGGAGAAGAGGCTGAGTCTGGGATCATCAGCCCCGAGTAATATCTGTGCCCTTCCAGAGGAGCAGCCGCCCACAAGGCGCAAGGAGAGCCACATACTGGAGGGACTAAGAAAGCTCCAGAGGAGGAGACACAGGAGCAACTCCTGTTCGTCCAAGGTCTCCAAATCTGGTTACAAAGACTGCATGAATTCCAACGAGGGCATTTACTCGCTGGGTATCAAGAGCAGCAGTAAAGGAGTGACCAAGCCGACTCATGTTGGCAGAGCTTTAGCTGCTCGGGGCAAGCAGTTCTCCTACGATTCTGATGATGCTGATGATGAACTGATACAATCCGGTTGCAGAGATAACATCCCCACCAAGGACAGTTGGCTTCATTGTAAAAAGCTCTCCCAGAGCATCTCAGACAGCTTATGTAGCTGGGAGGGAACTCAAGAAGGTGGAGCTACAGAAGATAGAACCTCAGGTCCTGCAGAGGTAAAACCCTGCCCTGGCTACGACTCAAAAGATCACCCAGTGAATCTTATGAGTTTTATTAACAGTTTTCTCCCAGAGGGGCGGAAATCAGCTTTTACTAAACCAACCCGGCTGCAATTCAATCCTCCTGACCCAGAGGCTCCTAATCACATCCCTGACATGGATGATCCACAGGAACTGAAATCGGAGTCCAGTGATGTCCGAACGTCCTTTAGCCAGTCATCAGAGCAAGTAGAGAGGGACTTCAAGAGGCTGTCAAGGGATGCTGCCAAGATCCTCAAACAGCAATATTTGAGAAAAGAGCAGGGACGCACCCAGTCTGCAGACGGGAGGCCCAGACCTTTTTGTCTAATGAAGGAGCCCAAGTGCACCCAATCTGAGGAGAGCATATTGGCGATATTTGATGCAGAAGGAGAGCCTATTGAGTTCTGTGCTGAGAGGATTCAAGCAAGTACAGATGACAGGCAGAGTAGGAAACATGTTGCCAATTACACAGAGCTGGTACCCCAAGAACGACCGACAAGGCAGAAATCAGCAAATGCAAGAAATTACACCGTTCTTGAGTCTCCAGAAAAGCCTTCAGAATATCAGGCCAGGCAAAGCAAAGCCTGCAACAGTAGGGAGGGAAGTGCAGAGAGACTATCAATGCAGCTGACTCCACAGAGAAAACTTATTAAACCACCAAGCAGTCGAGGAAATAAAGGCCATTCTATCCCTTCTATGAATGATGCCGCTGGTTCCAAGTCAAGTGGTTCAAAGATTCCTGGTCGAAACAAACCTTCAGCATCCCCACTGAGATCATCTAAAGGCTCAACTGCTGAACCAAGTAACAGTGGAAACTTAGGACCTTCTCTTCAGGAGAAATCTTCATCTTCTCCTGCTGTTAAAATGTCCAAATTCGTCAAGACGCAAGGAACGTCTTCACAGAGTCCAAAGGTTGTTAACTCTAAGCTCTCCAGCAGGGCCGAATGGAGCAAGGGTTCCACATCCAGTTCACCCCACCTCTCAAGGAGGCACATGGATTATGCTGACAATACTGAGCAACCAACCAGAGACAAACACTGTGAAACAAGCAAAAATAAACTCAGGTCTCCTTCTCCTCCTCCTCCCCCTGGCCGCACCACCTCCTTACTGATCAGACCAAATTACGAAGGGTCGCCTCAAGCACATAAACCAGGGGTGGCTCAGCCATCCGTACCGACCACTGTGAGGGGCCCTCCCCCAAGTTACCACACCTCACTTGCACCAAATATGCAATCCACGCTACCCATCAAGGACAAAGACTGTTTAGACTTGGATGCAGGCTATGGGACTGCACTTGCACCTCAGAGGCTGGCAGACAAAGCCAGTCAGCACCTTCAGAAGTCCCCTGCCATGTCTCAGACTCCTACTAAAGGCACTTCCAAACGGACTAAAGACTACCTCCCCTCTGCAAACTCAGGGTGTGCTCGAGAACCTGAAAATGTACATAGAAGCTCAAAGAATGTCCCTCCTCCCTACAGTGCTCTCAGGGGTTCCTCATTTCAGAACTCGTTTGCAAATAAGAGAGGACCTGCTTATGAAAATGTCCACCAGTCAGTGCAGAAGACCTCGATTAGTTTACCTCTGTCCCTTGAGGACACCTCTCAGTGTCAGATGGAGCCGCAAAATGGCAAAGTTGTCAACAGCCCTCCCAGCTCAGCTGTTATGTCACCTAACCCAGTGGAGAAAACCGCAAAAACTCGCATCCCAATGGGGTTTAAAGCCTTTTTAAAATCTCCTCCGAGCCATAAAAGTAGCCCCACTGTACCAGGCAAACAAGAAAAAGACCATATCAACTCTGTCTCCAAGGAGACTGTGACTTCAAATGTGTCTACCCAGTGTGACAGCTTGCAGCCAGCATACAACACTGATGGGCCGTCCAGAAATTCAGCTGCAGATGGGAAAGGAGAAGCCCAGAGAAGACTACAGGAGGAGGTCGTGCACGGCCCTGCTTTGTTGGAGGAGGCAGATGTTTGCGACAAGGGGAAAAGGAACAGTCAACTTTTTGGTAGATCCATATCTGTTACTACAAAACCTCATCTAAAACCAGCTTTGGGGATGAATGGGGCAAAAGCTCGCAGCCAGAGCTTCAGTACCAGCTACATGGAGAAGCCCAGTGTCAACATGCTCGAAGGACCTGGGAGAATAAGAACTCAGATCATCACCAACTCAGGTGAAAGGGGGAATTCTCTGTCAAGGCAAAGCTCTTCAGAGGCACCCGGTGTTGTGTTAGCTGAGAGCCCTATCCATTCCCCCAGGACGAGGCTTAGCCACTACGGAGGCATGACGGGATCAAATAGTCACAGCGGCCTCCCTGAGAAAACTTCTAAATCAGACTCTAAAGGAGAGGGAGGCAAAGAAGTGGGAGTCAGCTCGCCATCTCAAAAAGAAGTACGTAGCTTGCCCATCACTGAAAGGACTGGTGTAAACATCCGAAAACCAGCGAAAGTGGCCTCTCATCCGCAGTTGAAGTCTCCATCCTCTGGTGTGTATAAGTCTGAAAATGCTGCGAGAGAGACAGAAGGTGTAGCACCTACCCCTAATGAGCCAGTGAAAGCCCAGATGGACTCGCCAAACAAACCCTCAGACACGGAGGAGAAAAAACCCAGCCACACAGTGTGCACCATCGAAGAGAAAGTCATGATGGGAATAGAAGAGAATTTGCAAAAATGTCAAGAGCAGGAGAAAGTTGCCGCCACTGAGGCCAAACAGAAGACGGGCCCCTCTTTAGCGAACTGGTTTGGCCTGCGTAAGAGCAAGCTTCCAGCTCTAAGCGGCAAAAAGGGGGACTCCCCTAAGGGGAAAGAGGAGAAGAAGGAGCTGAAGATTGGATCTGTGCTCGGAGGCAAACAGATGAAATCTGACAAGAAGAAGGATAAGAAGAAAGAGAGCCAGGAGGTGCAGAATCTGTCAGAGATGAACAACAAGCTGAGCTCCATCATGGACCATTGCAACAATCAGATGGGCCAGATTGCCAATCAGATCCAGTGTACCACAGCATTCATTGGCAAAGACCAGTTTGTGAAAGAGCTTCTTGGCAGGTGGGTAAAGCAGTGTCTCTGTCACTGAACACATTAAGCATGAATTATTTGTAACTGGTTGGATTACTTCCCGTCACTTCTCAGAGATATCGGCCTATCAAGAGAAATGACACTTTAAAACAAATCTATTAAATTAAACATGAGCAATCCGCAGTGTTGTTCTTGCAGAGACACTGATAAATAGCACGAACGGCAGCTGTCTGTTTGAGTTGTGACTCTGCTCTAGTGAGCATGAACAGCTCTTGGACAAGCAGTCAGCACACAAGGTAAAATATGTTTTAAAAAAAAAGGCTCTGAATGTCATGTTTCTCACTTCATTGATTTTCCACTTCAAATCCCAGCTGACAGATCGTTCTCCATCAAAGGAGGCTGTTAAGCATTCGATGACATTTCTGTGTATGATACATGTTCGCTTGCCAATCATAAAGTAAAAGATAAACATAAAGTGCTCAAATCTTGTTTCCTTTCAGGACTGCCGTGAAGGGCAACTCCGTGGCTGCATCACCACCTGCAATGTCCACACCCAAGAAGCACGGCGATATAAACGGGGACGTGCAGATCTGTGCCGATACAGCAGTAAGCAAAGAACTTCCTCTGACTTCACTACAGCTGCGTGTTTGTGTTTGGACAGGCAGTCACAGGCAAATTCCCACAGGTTTTCACACTTGCACAGAATGAACATGTTCACAAACACATCCACAACCCCGCCGCCTCTTCAGCATCATATCCCTGGAAGGCTTTGCTATTGATTCACATTGTGTTCTGACTCAGCCTGCAGTACAACTCATCGGCTGCTTTTTGTTATTAGCAACTCAGGCTGATGTTGTTTCCATGAGCATGAAGGCTTTCAAGCGACATTCATCACCTCATGCATGTAATGCAAACTTAAATTAGGCTCCACTTGCAGTTGGATTACGCTTTGCAAGCAAAATGCTAAAACCACAGCCCTACATTGTATAATGTCCATCAAAGTACTGTATGATGGAGAGGCTGAGAGAAAAAAAAAACAGACAGCAGGAATAAAACAAGTAAAAGGGGGCGTCTGAACTGAGGAGGAGAGTGACAGTCTCGCTGCATAATGTCGGAAATTTAATCCAGATGATGTGGGATTTTGATAACATGGAGGAGCCTCTTATCGCAGGCACTCTATTTGACAAAAGGGCCATTTAATATCGTCCTCCCAGCTCTCCGTCTATCTTCTCCCTGCAGAAAAGCAACAATAGAGCCACACTTCATGACCTACAAGCTTCTCTTCAACCACTCCCAAAAAACCTTTTTCAAAAAAGGCTAATTAGAATAATACAAAAAAAAGCTCAATTGGTTTCAACACAAAACCAGAGGATTTTATAATATTTCAAAAGCCTGTAAAATACATGAATTTATGTGGATATTTGTGAATCTCATTTTTGGAATTGGAACACAAGGAAAACTAAAACCAAGCACAATACCTTTTATAAAAGTAAATGATTTTGCAGTTTGCTGATCTGAGGGATTCAACTGTGTCTTTACAAGATGCAATGGAGGAAATAAATTGTCATTGCATGATCTCAGTTAAAATGACTCCACAGTCCATCATCAGTGACAGTGATTATTCACATGTAGAAAGGAGTGGATGTCTCTGTGAATTCAGCCGAAATGTTTAGAGAAACTGCAAAAAGTCATTAGATAGATGCAACTCAGACTCAACCGACCTTGTTAGCAAGTGATTTGTTAAAGTTACTGGCAGAATGGCTTAGGTTTGTAAAGCTGCATTTGAAGAAGAAGAGATGTCTGGTTATAATAGGCAGCAGCACATTTGGAGAAAACCAAACACAACATGTCAGCCATACTGTAGCCTCTCATATAAAAGCAAGTACGATAGTAGACGGCTGATTATTCAAGCTTGTTTTGCAGGCACTTGATCTGAACACCTTGCAGTCATTAGAGTATCTATACAGTATCGGAGCATTTTGAGGGCAAATGTGAGGTCAAACCTGTCTGAACGCTGTAGTGTGACTGAAACTGGCTCATGCAGCAGGACAATAATCCTAAACACAGGAGATAACCGAAGATGGAATGACTGAAAAATAAAAGTTGAAGTCCAACTGATTGACCAAAAGAGAGTTGTGCGGAAATGAAAGATGCAAACCTGCAAAATTCTTGATAATGCACAGAAAAATGACTGCAAGTTGTTGCTACCAAGCTGACTCGTTATTGGGCGGACTTGGTTTGTTACACTGCTTCTGCAAGTTGGATCAGTTTTTCTGAAATTAAAAAATTACAGGTGGTATTTACCTCAGTAGGATACCTTAGGAACAGGAACAGTTCACATTAACAAAGGGACATTTGGACTGTATAAAACCTTTACTTATGTTGCATTTTTTCTACTTCATGAATTGAATCAGCTGCTTTATAGAAAATTGATGGAAGGACCTTTATTTTGCTAACTAATTCAAATTTTGTTTAAATTGCAGACCCTTATAGTGACACAGAAGATCAACCTGAAGGCTGAAAATATGGACGGACACATTGCAGACACGTCCTGTCAAGAACATATGATAGGTAAGCTAACTTTTTTTGCTTTTAGTTCTAAAATGATATTTATAAAAAATAAAGAAATAGAACGACAAAAACACCCTGGAGATGAATACCTACATGCCTTTGCCTAACTCTGTGCAGGTTTTACAATCATTTGTGGCGTGTCAACATATTTTACTACTATGATTTCCCTGCATGATTGACGGCTCAATTCCTTCTGCATTACTGTAGAAAAATAGCAGTGGCTGCAACATTCTGACAGTCAAGTTAGATGATTGATGTGCACTTGGGTCAGTTTTTACAACGCCCCAGTGGCTACGTGAGTTAAAAAAATACATGCATCAAAAAACATTAGATGGGATGATGACTGTTGTTGTAGCAGAACAAGGAATTTACATTCTAGGTTTTAATGTAGTGCAAAGAAAGGGAGGTCCAAATCATCTGGAATGCTGTTCTGGCAGATTTCCTGTGATAAATCTCCATCAAAATGACATTTTCTTTTATTTATGAGCTCCCTCTTGATCAAACAGTTTACATTTTGTTCCACATTGTGACATCTATTTGACTAATTTGTAGGATTATTCTACCAAAATTGTTCGAATCAAGAAGCAATTTTAAACCGCAGATGCACATAAAGGACTATTACACAGTTGTAATTCAAGTCATATATATCATATGCATTTTTTTAACAAATAATAAATACATTATAAATGAATAATTAAATAATAATGAAATATTTTCTGAATTTTAGTGAGTCGTTTATATGGAATATTTGAAATTAACTTGAAAAGAATTCTCCAAAAGCGCATTACTGTATGTAATATTCCTGCACTTTAGGATCCAATCCAGTGAGTTATCCAGTTGTCCAGAGCATTTATATTTGTATGAAGTAAACACCAATTAGCTGTGAGTTGGACATGCATGGTGATATATTTATGATGATGTTGCAGCCATGCTTCATACTGGGGTACCTCCTTGTTAATGAGTGGAAGGTTGGTTGGGGTGTGATGAGATTTTTTTTAACCTTGTAATGTGAGGCAGCCCTGTTCCTCTCTCTAAGTAGCTCCCCAGTCCTCGATTTGTGTTGTTGTTGCAGTTTGAATAAATCTTAAATCCAAAAAAGGTAATTTTTTTGAAGATGTAACTTACAACCAGAGTTTGTGTTAACTGTGTAATCAAATGTTCTTCAAGGTGTCATGTAAAATCTATAAATTTTTTCTATGTTCTGGCTTCTCTATATTCTGCCAGCTAAGCACTTCCAAACAGTTAGAAATGTAATGAGAGCTGCAGCTGTGGCTCCTTGTTTCTGCTTACAGGATTAATCCCAGGTAAAGAAATCAATCACAAGAAGACAGTTTGTGTTCCAAGCAGAATCCAAGCTCAGCTTATGAACTTCTATCTATGTCGGTCTATTATTGTATATTAGAGGAGTTTCCCTCTGAGCTGGAAGCAGTAAATAACATTTTGACCAACTCAGAGCAAAAAAGCACCCAAATACATCTTCACAGCTTTGATGGCATTGTAGATCAATCCCTGCAGTTATCAGCTACTTCACCTGGTTTTCCAAACTTCCTTTATAGTGCTGATGGCAATACTTGGATTTCTAGGGCAATTTTGAAGCAACAAAAACAGCAACAGTGTGTTGCTGGAATTATTGTGTAATGACTCAGTATACTTGTCTCTATCGTAGAAATGTGACTTGACAATTTACCGCCGTGTTTCCGTCCGATTGCCGTATCCAAGATTACGTTCCGTTAGTTTGTGATGACTCTTTGTTTTGCCTCTCACGCCTGTTCATTGCATGAAGCCAATTTCACACAGTGAAGGTATCAGCTAACCAGCTTTCTCCCCTCGAGCCCTGGAGGTTGTATACAGAAGTGATAGGGAGCTCATGAAAAACTAGATTACGTCCAGGCATTGCTGCCACTGGGTGGAATTACTGTGGACCTTGTTATAGTTTGGATATAGAGGGCATTTTGAACTGCCAGCCTTGGCATTCAATTACACAGCTGTGTAATCTATGGCTCCCTCCGCCTTCCTCTTTTGTACACACACAAGTTCATGTGCGCTTATTATTTATGTGAACACATGCGCATAGATGAGGATTTTTGTTTTTGTTCATGCAAAATTGTTCCCAAGTGGCCCGACGGTCCATCTGCTTGATGAGCAAGCTGAAGATGTACATCTCATCTTCACAGGTTCTGTATGCACAGATTGCTGCTGAGTGTCATAAAACTTTATCAAAAAACGAACCAATAAACACACAAACAGGAATATTAATGCCATGTGTGTTTTGAACTCTTTGAAACACAAAAGAGAGAATTCTGCAGCGTTATTGGCTTCAGTGCAATATATTAAACAGTTGTTTTTTTTTAAAGATGCCCCTCGCCCTGCGGCGAAATCTTTGAATTTATTCATAGTCTGTTTGGGATTCTCAATCGTCTTTAGACAATTGAGAGGCAGGCCTGCTTAATATGAAGCCATCTCCGCAAAATAGAAAAAGAAAAATGCTTGAATGGTTTGGTATTTTTAGACACTGAAAAGACGGCCACAGAGGATTCATCATTTCCAACTCCAACAAGTGGAAGATGAGCTATAATTTCAGAGAGCACCACCACCCTCTACGCGCACAGAAAGACAATTCATGGTTTGAAATTCTGCAGAAAGTTGCAAAGCAGTAATGATAAACAGATGTAACCGCTGCTCGCTGTGCTTCACAGTTACAAGGACTTGGGCCAAGCCGAGTTGTCGTCCATCTGTTCCAGCCTGAATCCAGGCTCTGTGTTTTGAAACCATCTGCTCCCACTGGCAGTCATCTTTCCTTCATGCAGCCCCACATGCAGTCCGACCAGTCTCAGCTCAGCTTGTTTAGATCAAGAGCTCCTTATTCGTACTTGTTGAAAAGATTTCATGTACAGTACAATTAGAACACAATTCAGGCTTGTGAATAAAATGTAAATAAAACCACAATGCGCTTTTTTGCATGTCTCATTAACCCATAATTGGTTCACAGTTGTTGAAATGTATATTTGTTTAAAGTTGTTGAAAGTATTGTTGAAATAGACATCTATTATTTAATAAAGATATGAGCTCATCTTTACTCCACAATGTTTAAAACTTAAATAAACTTCCAGAAATCATTATCTATTTATTATTTTAGTTATTTTTCTACATTATTTGGCAAACGAGCCACTAATGCTGGTTAAATCTATCTTGAAAAAGAAGTAAAGAAGCTCTCAGTGAACAGGATCCAGAAACACTCCTCCCTGGGTTTACTTAAGGTTCAAGGTAGAAAACATCAAAGGTCAGGGCTAATCAAATTTTAAAATCATTATGAAAATTAAGGATGCTGCTTCCTGTGGACTAAAGAGTGGAAAAAAAACATTTGGCTTTTTATCAGCTCTTACTTTAAAAGCCTGCTGCGCTACTCTTGCCAATGGAAATGCAACTTGTAGATCAATACTGAAAGAACCATACAGCTATTACATATGCTCTCACCAGATAACATCATTTTTGGTGAAAACCTGGCATATTTCAGCAAAACAATGCAAACCCATCTACAGGGTACTCACCTTGCACAACAGAACATGCTGAAAACATGTAGAACGAGTCTTGAACCAGTCATCTTCTCAAGTGTTTCTCCCATCGTCCTCCTTTCTCCAACCATTATAAAGATTTTTTTGCCAAGTAAACACAAGCAAGTCTTTAGAACAGGTGAGAAGGACTGACATCAGTATGAGATACAGTGCTGTATCCTAAACTGTGTCACGGAAAGGAAAACATGCAATATTTATGAAACTGTTTCATAATGTGTCATGATGGGGTTTGCTTGAGAGTTGCTGGCTGCAGGTACTTTCTTCTCTGATGCACTTTAACAATATATGAGACTATGACGGTTTCCATCAGTTGTTCACAGATGCTTTTTCTCTCTTTTCCAAATGAACCTGCTGCAGATTCCCTGTTTACTCACAACCCCTTCCGCTGCATGTGAATCCAAGCCCTCCTTCGTTCTCTTTCCCTGTGTTGTCGTGTCCCAGATGTCACACTCCTCTCCCTGTCACTCTAGGCTCCGGATGCCAGATGAGAACCCTGGACAGTGGCATCGGCACCTTCCCCCTCCCCGACTCGGTCACCCGGGCCAGCGGTCGCCACATCCCTAAATCTGAATCCAGCCCCGATGCGGTGACCGCCGGCACCTCTGATCTCCACCGGGAACCCCCCTCTCCTCACCCCAACACCTCACAGCCCAATGTGAAAGTGCCTTCCCTTCCAAAAACCCGCCTGCACACCCCTATCAGCAGCATGGGTCACTCCCTGTCTGAGCCCGCTGTGACCTGCAGCAGGAACGCCCAGGACACCCAGAGCCGACTGCCCAAACTGGTATCCTCAGGTCAGTTATCTCTCAGAAACCTCTTAGAAGATGAATGGTTTTGTCTTTTAATTCGTTCTCCCATTCAAGGACAAAGGAGAGGATAAACGGCGGTGTCCGTAAAATCCACTATTAACATGTTAAATGGCTAAAAGCTGGGCCTTGAAAGCCCGGACAACTTGTTTACCTTTTAGGAGTTAAATGAAATATTGGATGGCAGTGTTTTTTACGCATTCTCCTCCCGAGTGCTCCGGATACACAGACAAGAGGAAGCCGTTTTGGTTTATTAAACCCTGATTAAACGAAGAACCTTGTTTGTTCAGCTAATTCTGAGGCTAATGCATCAACACTGACATCTGATACTCAGAAGAGAATGAAGGAACTGGTATGCCCCCTGTTCCCTGAGGAAAAAGCAACAAATGTAATTAGATAAGCGTGTCAGCACAGCCATAGATCATAAAAGCACCCTGTGCCTCGGCCCCCCGAACGACGGTAGGTAGGATGCAATCAGATGGCTGATTAAAGCTACAATAACACATGGGAGTGAGCGATCACAGACAGAGATTTATGCTTACAGGACATTAAGCTGCATCTATTTCACCTCGGTGGCAATACAGAGGCAGGAGATCGGCTCACTGCTCCGGAAAGAGCTGATTAAGGGGGCTTGCAAATCTTTTATCATGTTTTAAAACTTCCATCCTTTATATTATCTTACTGTAGAGCAGATGAATGTCTTTAGAGACCATGTCTGTTGCAATTTTGTGACAAAAGGTGAAAGATTTTAATGCAGTCGGATTAAAAAGAGGCTTTTGAATTTGAGACAATTAAACTGCCTCGGATGGAAGAATCACCATTTCATTCATAGAGTTAGGATCTTGTGCAGCTCCTATTATCATAAATGGAAAGAAAAGGACTTGTACTTAGTTGGATGGGTCTGACTTAAATAAAGGTGCCCATCAGTCTGTCAGCTGATTGAAACATGGAAGCAAGAATTCATCTTTTGTGATCTGCATGCTTTTCCACAGGAGATGGGTGTTTTTTTCTTTTTTGGGGGGTAATTACCGCCCACCTCGCAACTCATTTCCCTTCAATCTCTTTGGGCTTACAGATGCAATCAGGACAAAAAGGTTGAGTCTTTGTGCCCAACGCAGCAGCTTCTCCAGTTCCACTGAGGACAGAGAGATAGAAATGGAGAGGAAAATGAAAACAAAGGACCACGATTCGCCTGGTGTAAGTTGCATCAACCTTAACCCTAACCCTATATGCAAAGATCTGTTATTAAGTAGATCTTCACGCTTTATATGGGCACTGACTTTAAAGATGTACAAGTGGTTCATATCCAGGGTTTCTGAATGGGAAATAACTTTTTTGTAGCACTCTTTTTCCTGTTAAAAAAAGTTGCCATTAAATGCAACACTGCATACAATAAGAGCCGATTCTTATACACAATTGAGACTCGCCAGGTTCAGTTGCAACCTGACAATACAGCGCACATCGCATTCTCACCTTCTCCTCTGCTATCGTTTATCTAAAGTCAGATATCGTGTAGCCAGGCCTGTGTTTGCTTCCTTGTCCGACTAATCTACTCTGTGCAGAATGACACTACTTCTGTCAAACAGTCCTGGCACCTTTTTCTTATCGGGGTGTCTGTGCACACATCCGCTTCCTACATCTACGTTATCTAATTCGGTGTTGCAGTGGTGTTGGAGTCTATTCCAGATACCTATTGGTGCGCCCTGGACAGGTTTCCGATCCATCACAGGGCCAACTCGCAGACAATCAAGA
>JAVQJG010112410.1:0-15797 GCA_036024015.1 Craterocephalus amniculus | reverse complement strand
TGTCTGTCTGTCTGTCTGTCAATCTATCTTTTTGATGGAAAAAATACAGTACAAAGGTACAAAAATTAACACAGACTCAAGATACGATATGTTAAGCTAACATAAAAGTACATACAATCAGAAATTTTGTAAAAATTCATTTTGATCTTTAAATGAATTCCAAATCCTTCTAAATGGAAAGAATATAAATCTGTAATGTTTTTGTTGCACCTTTAAGGAGATTACTTTTTGTCCATTAACAACCTAAAAGCGTATTTTTTTCTTTTTTTTTACCTTTAAGAGGAGTTGAATTATAATTCCAAAGGTCTTCAAGAGAGATACTTTCTTACAAGAAAGTAAATAAATAAAAAAATCATTACATATGACTAAATGTAATCAAAATGGTGGCCCAAAATCAAGGTTAAAGGGTTAAGGAATTCAGGATTATTTCATTGCACACTAATGGTTTAAAGAAAATAATCTGATATTCACATTTTATAATATATGATGGCTGCATGACCTTGTATCTTCCAGCATTGCCCAGCTGCATTCAGTCTCACACAGTACTGGTCAACAATAACCAGCTTCTCCCTTTTTCTTTTAGTTTCATCCCAATAGTTCAAAGTTGTCAACTTGCAGAATTCATCAAAGTAATCTTGCCAAGCTGATGGCTTTCCCAGCTAAGGCCAATACTTGAGTTATAGGCTTCATCATCCTGCATCTGTGTTTGTTACATCCCTTCATTTAGATCCCAGCTTTGGCCTGATATAATGTATGTAAATATTCAGAGTGAACCTGAAGCTGCAGGGTTGATTCATCATGCTGCATTAACTCTAAACCTTCTCCAGGATCTGTCTTAGACATTTTTCTCTCCACCTATTCTTTGCCTCATCACAGCGTTTATCTTTATCTCTTGATTGCATGAAGTGTAGCTCTCATCTGCTTCTCTGATGTACCTGAAATAAGTAAAAGTCTGAGCAGCTTGTTTAAGGATGCTGCATTGCAGGAAAAGGAAATCCAGAGCTATACTGCCATCTGTCATTCAGTATACAGAACAATGCATGAACCAAGAGTCGGCTGATGGAGCTTTTTCTAACTGATACTGTTATTAGATCTGAGTCGCACCATCTGCAGTTCTCCACTTTACCACAAAGTGTCTCTGTGCTCTAAACTGTTCCTCTGCGTCTGTTTGTGTCACTGATGAACTGGTTTACATCTCTGTCCTTATGTTATTTTTCTTTCTCCTTATCTTCTTTTTTATGACTGCTCTCCTCGATCAGCTGAACAGGCTTACACAGCCACCAGCATTAAGACCCAGATACAGTCTCCTCTGAACCAAATTTGTTTGTCTTAAATTAAGATTGCTTGTCACTCAAAAACAAAGTCAATAAGAGAAGAATGTGTTTATAGACTCTTTAAGTTTGTGTGTATTTTTTCAAGAGTTTTCCAGCTTAAAATACATGCACCCAAAAATATGAGGAGGAAAATACGGCCTCTCAAAATAAAAACATAAACAGCAGGAATTTTTCCCATGCCTTTCCTCGTCCTCAGTGGGTTTAAGTCAAAGGTGTGCCCATTTAGCGTTTTAACATCACATTTAATAAAAAATTGAATCTTACATTTATGCTCATCTAAAATATGAGTATAATATCTGTTATGTAGCTAATCAGGTGCCAAAATTAAATGTAATAATGACTGGTATTCATTTGACCATTAAATCAATAAACAAGTAAATAAATAGAAAAAAACAAATATGTATGTATACTGCATATACTGCAAATTTCTTACACAAATAGGATACAGATTATTTATTTATTATTGAATATTTTTGTATTTATTATTTTTCATCTAAAATATTTCTGTATTTTCTCTTTATAATCTCAAAATTTTATTATTCATATATACTTGAAAATCATTAAATTTTCGAAAAATATGTAAATAAACCAATTGTTGAATTTAGAATATTTTTTATTAAGACAAAGGAAAAAAAGAGTGAAAAAAAGAAGAAAAAGAGAGTTGCAACATTACAGTATAATTCATTCGTGACCCATCATCATCCCTATCCATTGCAGTCAGATAACAATGAAATGGATGCTATTGGAAAACAGATTTGACCATCTGTGACACCATCAAAACAAACCCTGCAGAGATTACTGTACTGTTTGGGTAACCTACAACTACGAGGTGCATCTTAAACTTCTAACTTATAGTAAAATGTTGCGAAATTGGCAACAATTACATCACAAAAAGACTCTTTCTGGACAGATATTTACTGGAAAAATGTACATTGTTCTATTGACCTCTGCTCAATGGAATATTTAACCAAATTCAGTTATATTTTGAAACAATTAATCTTCAATTAACTTCTTTGTCACAAAATGGTAGCCTACTGCAGTGGCGGGAAGAATATTGGCTAAATAAAAATACTTTGTGTTATTATAGTGCCATTTTACTGGATGTAGTCCTTTAGATAATAGTAAATGAAAAATATCTAGGCTTTATGTTTTGCTCATAAAATGTTCAAATTGAACCAATAAAAAACCACTGGTTAATTTAACCTCAATGTCATAGTACTTTTAGTATTTGTGCTGCAGTAATGGAAACCATTACATCAAACTGAACATACACGGCCACACAAAAACAGAGACCTGAATACGCCCGGCAGTAAAACCTCAATATAAAGAGGGGATTGTTGTCAGAATGATGTACGAGACTGAGCTAGTTTTAGTTAAGTAAACATAATAGAATGTAACCTGAAAGCAAAGTAAAGCTGCAAACACTGATCTCTTGAGGCTTGTTTGATCTATAAACATCAACCTTCTCTGAATTTCAATTGAAGATCTGAAATAAACCAACATGTATGATGCATATTTATAAAGAAAATCTGAAATTTATGAAATTATGTTCTTTTATTCATCCACCTGCAGATTTCATATCCAGTCTTGGATTAAGTATGTCAAAGTACGCCCGCCTCCCTAATCCCAAGCTTACTATTAACAGATGATTTAATGTGTTTCCTGGAGGGGGAACTCAAAATGTCATCTGCAATGAATGTGGAGTGTGTCATGTGTTTCCTAAATGTATTAGTATGAGTTCTGTTTGTTGTCAGCAGCTCTGGCATCATTAGAAGCAAACAGCACTGCAGTGAGAATATGAGCACCAGCAGGCCTGGAAGAAGATGGCCATCTTTGGAGACATAATGACAGGAATGGCTTTTCTAGATTTACAGCAGGCAAAAGTTGCCAACTAATGATTTAGTCTGAAGAGCGTGGCTTGCATTTGAATCATGTTTCATTAAACACTCCACACAATTAGTGAACAAACATGGGGCAACACAGTGAGTAAGCCGGTGACAGATAGTTTGCATGCTTATGTAGCTACTGTACATAAGATTCACCAGTTTATTAAAGAGCAACTGCAGCCTGTACAGTTTCAGCTGTTTACATGACCTTCCAAATCTTATAACTGGAAGTAAACTGGTAACTGTAAAAATCAGATCTGACCCATCCTCATATACAATAACCTTAGCTAGGCTATTTATTATTAATTGATGTATATGAATACATGCTGATGACATGCAAGCAAAAGTAAATGTAAATAAAATTCTGCATGGGATGAATAATGCAGAGAAGTTTAAAAACAGTCACAAGGAGAAGCTTTCCCCACTTCAAATTGCTTTGTAAGTTATTCCAAGAAGATATTCAGCAGATTTAAAAGCTTTTCAAAGTTCTGTTCTTGTTCTCGGGACCAGCATCTGTAGAGCAGAATGAGAGCAAAGGCCATATTGAGTCTGGTTTCCGGAAATCTCGGCAGATTTAATTGAACTGGGCTAAGCTTGGTTTTATAGGTGAAAATCAGCCAATGTAAAAGCCAATCAGCAGCAGTGTGTAAGATGCAGTGATATGTGTGGATCCACAGCCAGTAATGAAATGCAAACTGTACACATGATGTAGTTTCTAAAGACACTTTTAAGGGTTCTTCAAAAATAACAGATCCCTGTAATCAGAGGCAAGAAAATTGCTGAAATCAAATGTAGGCTACTCTTGTTTTAAGATAAATTGCATTTGTTCCTAAAATAAAATAAGGTTTTCCGTGTGCAGTTTGTCTGGCATGACAGATTCAAAACAATGGTAATGCCTCAACACTGGCAGGATTAAACTAGTTCCAGTTTATCTGAAGTGAAGGTATTGGCCTAATCTTAAAGGTAGATTGTGCCTGCTTCCCGAACCCAAACCGGGAGCTTGTTCTATAAAAGAGGCCTGATAACTGAACGCTCTGGCTCCCTTTCTACTTTTAGAAACTCTAGGATCCATGAATAAACCTGCAGTCTGGGAGCGAAGCCCTGTGTTGGGAAAACAATGAAACTATGAGATCTTTGTAATACAGTCATTTGGTAACAGTTTATATGTAAGAAGAATTTTAAACACTGTTCTGGAGAAATATAATCTCAGCTATCTCACAGGACACAAAGCAGGACCAGATAAATGAAGCCAGGAGGACGTCACTTCATGTGCTTACTCAAAGAAAAATCATTTTGAATTTATTGATTCATGATTTATTGGATATCTTTCGGTTTTAAGCAGTTTCTTCTTCTTCTTCTTCTTCTTCTTCTATACATTAAAGAGCAGGCAGCCTACTGCTGTTATTGTCAGGAAGTTTGCACAGGTGTCTGTGTTTCTATGCAAACTAGCATGATCATAGCGTGGAGTGTTTACCAGAGCCACCTGCTCATTTGTCTGTGGTTTGTCTTCGCTCCGTCTACGAACGCCGACAGGAGAAGCTGGATGATGAAGTTCGAACTTGTTCCATCTCCTCGTGCAGAATGTGAGATTTAGCATTTTTGTTGATAAGGATCATGTAAATCTGTTGAAATCTCAGCTGGTGCGGATAACACGAGGATGTGAAACGACTCCTTGTTCTGATCAAAAGAAATGATGAACTTTGGCCATCTTCCTTACATAACCGGTGGGGAGCCCGTCGGGTTGGTTGCGCGCTTGACGTTTCATCGTGACGACGCGTGAATCTCGGCTTCATTTCCATCAGGGATGGAGGAAGACTCCATAACCAGGAGACAAGCCGATTCCCCCCCTCAGTGTGTCTGAGAACTGTGTGATGCGGCACGGAGGGAAACGCTCTCCCTCCGCCTTTGTGCGCCATCAGTGAGTCCAGGATGCGGTTTTCTGACGCTGCTTGAAGCTGTGCTGACTTCTGGAGGAGCAGGAGGAGGAGGAATCGTATTGTTTGAGAGGAAACACTCCGGTTAGGCATGGCAGGCGCTAAACTGACACCCTCGCCTTCGGAGATTGACCCAGACGTCAAGACAGATCCGCAGAAAACCCCAGAGCCCACCTGGGTCAATACCTCTAATCCTCTCCGGACCGTGGGCTCTTTTGGAAGCGATGCCGGCCAAAGGTAGCTGCCGCAGACCCGCACCACAGGCGCATGTTTGACAATGCAGCTCGCTTTCCCCTCATGCAGCATCCACGAGATCCAGTGATGCTGCGAGCGCATGGTGCCTCATACCTTCCTTATTGCTTAACTAGAAATAGTCCTTACCTAAAAGTTGTGCTGTGATCAGCATCTCAGCACTGCTGAAGCTGTCGAACCGTAAATTGGCATTTCCCACGTAAACCTACAGGAATACATGAGCGGTACACACCGGGTATTATGGGCTGTTGTTTGCAACTTGTGTCACTTTCTCTGACTCGGTTGCATTAAACGTTCCTGTTTACGGTGATTTCTGTCTCAGAAATCACATGGCTTTGATGGCTGCAGTGTAGTGATTACATAAGTCAGTGGATGCTGCATTCACATTACAATTTTATGAAACCTCGTGTTCTTGTTGCGTGGAAGATATTTTCGTGCACCGTGTCATTGAAAGGTGAAGTTGTTTTGTTTTGCACAGCCAGATGTCATAAATATGCAAACCATCGTGAGATCAGGATGACATGCCTTCATGTTCAGATGAAATACTGTGATATATTTCATCATAGGCTATGCCTGAAACAAATCCATAAAAATCTGCTTGCAAGCTTCTTTAATTTGGTAGCCAAATTAGATTGTGGCTTATGGAGCATAGGGAATGTGTAACAACTGGGGGACATGTTTATGTTTTTTCTTCCAGAGAGAAATAATAATGACTTAGCTGCTGGATTGGCTATCACTGGCTACATAAGGCTTTTTTTTTTCTGAAAACACAAGGATTGTGCTTGTTTGGCAGAGCTTCAGAAACCTACACTGCACTGCCAATATGCTGGTGGTGCAGTGTGTTTGCTTCCATATTTCCCATACATATTTTTCCTGTCAATGTTCACACTTCAGGGAAAGTAAAATGCTTAAACACACATTTCAGACAGAAATCCTGTGTTGATGACTGTGATATTTGATTATTTGTTAGGAAAAGGTATTAAGATAGTATCTTGTGTTATAGCCTAGCTCTCCATTGTTCATTCTTATCTTTAACTGATACTGATAGTAGAAGTCTGAATGGTTCACCACAAAAATCAGCCTCACATATTCAGCAGAAATAGTTGAATGAATAAACCTCTGAAACTGTAGATGGCAGACCTGGATGGACAGTTTGTTGTAAGTGTTAGCAGTTATTGAATGAACTGAGAATGCAGATGAACTGGGCTTTAAAAGTTTCCCGGGTCACTTAAATCACAGGTTGAAGCTCATACAAGGCAACCTCTCTATTTCATTTAATTTAGATGTATTATGGTGTCCCTGAGTAAAGGATAAGTCAAATAGTATTGATATTATTGGGGGACTGATGTTCTCCATCAAATGAAAACAGTAGTTTTTTTAAAAGTTAATCTCAGTCCTAATGGTGACTATTTATGCTTCAGATTCATCTAAATATAAGAGGGGATGTAAAGGGTGATGTGTGATATTGATGGGTATGCCACGTGTGAGGATGACGCTTGCACCGCTGCTGGGCTGTAGAGGCAAGGCAGCTGTTCTGAACTAAAACAAGATAAGACTGCTTGACAGCCTGTTTAATCAAACTAAACAGTATAGATTATGGCCAAGAAGCTACAGTAATATAACACACAATACCTTCAAATGGCCCATGTTGTAAAACCTAATGTATCTGTTGGCCGGTTGCCAGGGCAACTAGATTTGGATCCTATCATGATGTGGCTGTTGGCAGGAAGGGCTGATTGTATATCACACGTAAATGAATAAAGGAAGTGTTTACCTTCATGGTCATCTTCTTGTCGTGCTTTAGTCTCAGAAATTCAGAAAGAGTGTTATTTTGTTCAGCTCACTGTCTGTTTCCTGCAGAGGGAAGGGATGTTGCGTGGAATCTGAGCACTCTTTAGGTTGTGAAATGTGATCAGCGTGGGATTTGTGTCCAGCTGGCTCGTGAATGAGAGGAAGCGCTGCGAGTTCGGGAATCAATGATCTGGCCCAAAGAGGAACATATTTGCCTTGTTATTTACAGCAGCTTGGAATCACCTTGGTGTTTGTGTAAATAGGATCTTTGGAGCAGTATTGACATCTAAATACTGTAGCCAGTAAACTTAATGAGATTTGGCACAGCTTCATAAGCAGGGTGAATGAACACTGCTTTAAATACAGGATGTGGTCACAAGTGATTAAGCACAGTCGTATTGAATTTTATACACCAGCAGGTATTTACAGGCTAAAAAGATAAATATTTTTCTCAGGATATTTGAGTTTTATCGGTCAAAACCGATTTGCAGTCTGCAGCATAGACGTTACACCCTTTGCTGACATGAAGGGTACAAGCTGGAGCATTCTACCAACTCTGTCATTCAATTTTGACAACCTGTAGTTTTCATTTTTCCTTTTCATTTCTTAAAGTCTTGGTCACTCAGCACTTTCAGCTAAATATGAAAACACAAAATTTAATTTCGGCTGTACTGAATGAAATTTGCTACAGTGAGTCTATAATGAGCTTAGCCATGGATTGCAATATTAATCTTTTTCGGTTTCTCCTTTAATTTAAAAGATTAGGAAGAACTGAGTAGAACTTTTATCACTAAAGCTTATTTTCATACCTCTATGAATATTAAATATACATTTCAAAGATAGTATTTGAGCTTCCAGGCAGATTTAGAAAATTAAGATTAAGTTAAAACTTTATAACCTAAAGCTTTTTCTCAGCCCATTTCTCTACTTTTTAGACACCTTTTTTCTACATGACTGCAAGAACTTTGATCCAGTGGTCCCTATCCGTGTGCACGGTGCAGTTAACAGATACAGTATAGGTGGAAAAAGTAACTCTAGTCTTAAAAGTTAAATTGGAAAAGTGAAAGATACCTCATTGATTTGAACAGCTGAATGAGAATTCCTCTTTCTATAAGCCTCAGAAAAATGGTGATGGTACTACTGTACAATTAGTAAGGATGTAATGGAGAGGCAGCTCATTGAAATTAGTCACAAATAAAAATATCCACCAATAATGCATTCAAACTAGGATCTGTGCAACCCACAAGTTTCTTAATTTTCTGTTGGGGGTTTAAAAATGTTTTAGAAGTTTGGTTTAATTAGACTATTTAATGTCGTCCCTTGGGTAAATTACTTGCTATACTATATTATTGTTCATTAAACCATGAGAATAAAGTCTCTGAAGTCTAGTAAGAAATTTTTTTACACTAAAAATGCCCTGGTTTCTGGCACACTCATAACTTAGATCTGCATTTTTTAGAATTTAAATAACGGGCAGGCAGCTCCATCAGTGACCAAAAACTGTGTGGACTTTACAGCCTATTTAAGGGAAAGAAAAGCCAAAGAAAGAAGCAGCTGCTGATGGCATGAACAAGAATGAAAACTACAAATCCCTTCTGTTCTTGCAAAGGGTGCAGCCATAATGTATGTTAGGTCCTCCCACTACACAGCAGTCAGCCTTTCAGGCACTTCCAAGAAGATGCAATTGAAAGTATGCTTTGGAAGCGCTGGCCATTATGCACTTGTTGTGTCAGTAGCTCCATCTCAGACTTACGATTCTAGACCAACTGCCAGAGAGGTGAGAACATGTTTTTTTCTTTTTCAATCGGTATCTTTAATGTTAATCAGACTAAGAACTGCATGATTTTAACACAGGATCAGGATCTTTTTGTTTATGATGGAAAAACCTGAGGCACAATGTTGACTTTATACATTGTAAGCTAGTGGAGCCGAAGGGAGCATACAGCATGTTTATCTTGCTCTCTAAACTGCTAAAGCTCTTAGCAGCCAGATAGCATCTTTATTGCTCATTATAGTCTTGTCAGAAAACCATCAAATGGACGAGGCCTTCATAATAAGGCAGCTAATGTACCTGTTGTTATGTACAAATGCTGATATCAACAGACTAAGCACTTCCTGCACTGCTTGTGAACTGAAATTGTAGGGAAAGTTAACACCCTGTGTGGCACTTGTTTTTAAATATTATTTGGATACTTGGTTAAAAACGGACTTCAAATGCTGACAGGAAAAAATTGTTTCAATATATTTATGGATTGATTTATTTCAACTATACTGTGTAAGCTAATTTTGAACATGATGACATTAACACTTAAAAACAAACAAACAGATAAACGGTATCAATGGAAAGGGGTTATCTGACTAATCAAAAGTTTAAATCCGTTTTTGGAAATCATGGAATCAGCATCCTTTGGATGGAGGAAGAAAGGAACTGCCTGGCTTGTCAACAAAGCCTATTTTGTTACTGTATTAAGTCATTTAGAGTACAGTGGTACACATCAATGCTCCCATCTATTCCATAAGCTGTTATCTAGCTGAAACCTACAACAAGTAGGCTACGGCGTACAATGGTCGCTTCCCTACCACTTTCTTTGTTATCAAAAGAATAGTTCAAATATATTATGTATAATATTGCTGGGGAAAAAAAATTATAATTGACACAGTAATGTTTGGATAGTAGATGGTATGATAAAAATAAAACTCAGAGTGTATGTATTTCTGCACTGGATATGTAGTTTCGGAACTCTTAATTAATGTATCTTCATTATCTTATTTTTATGTTATAGACGATAAATTGTTCAATTCAGTTCAGCTTTATTGACATCGCGCAAGTTAACCACAGTCATCTCATCTCACTTTTATAGACATTCATACAACCAAATTCATAAATATGATAGCCAAGCTAAAGAAACCAATTGAAATAAAAGAAAATAAATAAATAAATAAATTAATTAATTAATTAATTAAAATAAAAAAGAAAATAAATAAAGAAACCAATGGATCACATTGAATGATGTCTTTGATTTAACCTCAGCACCTGAGCATCCTCGAGGTATCCGCAACAATGTAGAGGAAGAACTTTGAACAGGAAGGAAAACCTCCAGCACAGCCAGACTGAGGAGCGCAGGCTGGAGTTGAAAGGGTCAAAGAGCATTATAACTGAAAATCTGTATTTTTGATTTTTAATTTTTCTCCTCCATGATCTGAAGTAGCAGATTAAAGTAGAATCAAGTGATTGAAACAACTACCCATTTGAATATGTGTTATTTCCTTCACTGCATGATCACACAAAAGTTTTTCTTTTACTGTCTTAGATGCACAAGAGCAATTTCTTAGATTCAGTCTGAGTGGTCTGAAATCATTCCAAGGATGCTTCGGGTGAAAGCGTATTGTGGATGTTCATCTTTTGAATTTGCACGAAAGCCTTTATTACTGCTGTGAAAAGGCAGTGAGAATTTATTTATTGACTATGCAGTGTTGTTGTAGTGCTTCAGGTCAATTCCGGCTTTAATGGACACTCCATTTAGAAAGTCTTGAATAGTATAACAGTGTTTCATACCATCACCAACGCTTTGCAGCCATACCCAGTAGGCTGCATAATGACTTTTTGTAATTACATTTATAGGCTTTGATGATTTCAAGAGAAAGATCAATAGAAATCATATTTTCTATCCATCCACTTTTGATACAATCATTTGTACATGAAGCGTCTTAACTACACTTTCAGTACATCCATGTTTTTGGAGTACAAGACATATGTAAGAAATGCACTCCTAATGGGTATCAGTGAGAGATTGTTTATTCGTCACATTTGTTCTGCATTTCGTCAGAGTGTGTTTAAACTTTGTGTAAGTCTGTTAAATACATATGACCACGACTCTTTATTTACGTCAGCTCCCTCATTGTTACACATTTCCTTTTTAATCCATGGTCATGTCTCTACGGTATGTAAAACTTTGCCGAGGTTGTGTCAGCAATCCCAGCATTTTATTTTTCCTGGTCGAACTCGGATAAGACCAGTTTCCACTGTAAATTTGAAAATTTACTTGTATGTAAATTGTGAACTCAGTGAAACCTTGGTGGAGGATACTTAACAGCACATGAAGAGACAGATGGCCATGCCGCACCATTCAGAAAATATATAAATAGTCTAAGCTAATACTATGTTTTACTCTTTTCCACAAGCAATATGTTGTAATATACCAGGTATTCCCATTGTTTTCTTCCTATCGCACAAACTGCTGTTAAGATTCCTCCTCAAGATTATAAAAACTGTTGTGTTCTGCCCCAAAATACAAGTAAATACAAATAAATCCCAGTGGCGTTTTCTTCTTGCTTCTCTCCATTTCCTTCCCTCTCCTGCTTTCTCAACCCTGCCTTCTCCTAACCTGTGCCTATCTGTGTCCATGTGTGCTGCATCCAGGTATCAGGAGGAGTACAGTATGGACTCAACCAATGCTCAGTAAGTCCCTGGCAGCATCATGCTTGCATGGCATGGATTGTGTCTGCAGTGGTACCCGGACTGCACCACAACGCACATGTTGCACAGTTCGCATTGGATTCTGCATACACCACATGTGGAGTATGCCACCTTCAAGGTTTTACATTCCACCACGTGTTGAAGTTTGGAGGGTTTACAAATGATGGAGAGAGCTCTGTTCTCTCAGATACCTTTTCACCAGTTGCTTTTGGCAAAAGGAATATAGCCCATAATGTGCATTAATGGCAATCATCCAATCAAAGTAAATGGTGAAAAAGTAGCTTAAGGGTTATCAACTTAACCCTGGTGTATCGACTGAATGTGCACGTCGGTCATTTGTTCTGGATGTTCTTGTCGTCAGTTTGGATCTGGGCTTGAAATGTGAATCATAAGACAATACCTGAGAGATTTCCAGCAGAAACTAGAACCTAAAGCTAATATTTCTCAGGTAAGAGGTACAAATATGAAAGTAGTTTGTGTGTATGGTATGCATGGTGCAAACTCAGTGGTTAGAAGGATGTTCACACCCCAGTTCTGGCCGAATACCTAGAGAATTGAGGATTTGTAAATACTCGAGTTGTTAACGTGTGCATCTTTATATTTGGAATTAGCTTAATTAATTGTTTCAGTCTTGTTTGACGTTATTTCCAGCATCTGCCTGATGTGTTTTGCTCTGCTATGCTGAATGTATGTTGTTTGTAAATGAACAATGAAAAGTGGTAAGTGTTGGTCCCGTAGACTTCAATTGTGGTTTATGTTCATAAGTCAAATCACACAATCTCATTGGTCAGCCATTTAATGACAACACATGCTATAAAAGGGCTCAATAAATGGAAGGAAGCTTTTTCAGGGTCTATACCGTATTGTTGTCTGAAAGGTGAAAAGCAGCCTGTTTTGACCACATCAATTTGACTGCTTCCCATTTACTTCTGCTGAACCTCATTGCAGTAAAATATAATACAACATGCACCTTTTTTAAGAATACAACATCAAACGCTCCCGATGCTTAAAAAGGAAAGTCAATCAGAAAAGCAGGAACACACGAGACTGATGTTCCTACATCTAAAAACAGTGCCAAGTTGACACGGAGGGGTTTAATTTACACAACTTAAATTATAAACTGAAATTTCTCAATTTATGTCTTCAGATGACTGATAAAAATGTACTAACTGAGGGTGTTTCACATCAACATGTCTGAGGGTGCTGAAGTATCATTTCAGAGGGATTCATTGACTTTACTACATCAAACACAATGAACACGATGCATTTTTCATTTTTAACTATGACCCTGTCCTTTTTTTCCCAGTGTTTGGTTTAGTGCTGTTGAAATAACCACGTAGCAAAAATCAGCGTTTCAGACATAAACGTGGTTCTGAAAACTATAAAATCCCTTTCAAGTTCAGGCAGGATGTTGATGTTGGCATGAAGCGACACAGCAACACTTTAGTGCTGTGGTTGCATGCACTTCATTCATTTTAAGATAATGTGGGGAAACATGTCACGTGCCATATTCAGTTTTCAGTAAGTGTGTTTAGGGACGACACATCAACTCAGTTAATCAAGATTTTCACATTGGAGCTGAAAGTAAAATTTAAAGAATGCTCCAAGAATACTTTAAGCTACTATGTGTTGACTAACCAACCACTACATGACCCAACTGTTGATACTTCAGACTTTTCTTGTGAAGAGGAAGGATGCAGATCAGGCCTAGACACACCCCAGCTACCAAAGTGAAGCCACATGAGTCACTGTGGTCAGACACATTGATCCATTCTACTGCCAGGGGGAGAAGTCATTGAAACTCCAAGTACTCATTCTGCATCCCAAACTTACTTTCTATTCACTTGTTGCAAACATGTCCACTCTGTGATGATTTATTTCTCATAATGTGACTGTAGTTATCACAGCAGTGTGCAGATTCTTAGAATATGGCCCCCTCTATAAACGTCTTGTCTACCGTCTGTCGATTCCATCTATAAAGCGCTCGCTCTGCCGCTGCTGCAGAGAAAGGCAAGAGGACATTGAATGTGTAAATATCTGTGGGTCCTTCACTGGGAAGCGTACTGAGGTGGAGATCTTTGGAGTCATGCCACCAGACTGGCTAAAACTGCAACAATCTTTAACTGTTTGGCTGTAATGGGATGAGAAAACTGTTTATCAAGCTCCAATGCATTTCTAATGAATCACTGTAAGAACCTCTTAATGTAAGAGGGAATAAGATCAATTATGAGCGCACTCTCTCCTTTTGTGGATCATTTCTGGTTGCTCTTTTTAAGAGGAAAGCCTGGGCTTCTTTCGTCTTTGTCCACTGCATTTCAGCAGCAGGTGTGTGTCCACTGAGGTGCGGGCGTCTCTCCATAGCAGTGTTTGATGGTGCTGCGTTATTATTGGAAATTGGATTGTGATCCTTGGGGATGTGCTGAGTGTTGAGCTGGAAATGTGTTGACATCCAAGCGTTCCCTTCATCACGGTAATCCTCTTTTGTGAGGATGCACTAAGTAAAGTTGTGGGCTGACTAAACATATTACATGCAGCATGATGTGAGTCCCAGAGTGCAGAGAAGGTCTCCGTTATTTCACAGTGGGTGTCTTCATGTTCAAGGCAGGGCATCTTAACTTGCTTTTCTCACTAAAACAGAATCAAAAACATTGTAAAACACATCAGACTGGCGATAATAGTTTTCCTCCTGCAGTAGTCTGCGGTAGGGTTGCATACTTCAAATATATTTCCTGTGGTAGCGCATTTAGTCGTAGCTGTCGTGACATCACAGGAAACTGCTTTTTTTAAAATCAGAATCAAAGAGCTTTAGCATCTCTTTCAACAGCAGGACTGTTCAAAATGTGTGTGGGTAGCTGCCGATTTGACTGCTTCAGGTGTAGAAATGGAGGAGTTAGGGGCATCTGAGGCATCTCTGGACAGCTGCAGGTACGTCCTGAACTCGTAGCATGTTAAAGTAGGAGGCTAGCTAACATTTTTCTGTATGGCTTGTGGAAAGGAAGGACATATGGGTGATTAAAAGGTAATTAGGAAGTCAAAGACTATATCACAGTTAATGTGCTTCTCTCTGAAGGACACGAAGTTGGTCACATTCATTTTCTCTTTTGCAAAAATCATTTTTAAAGGCCAGTATTTAGTGTTGCTTATATGAGTATTGAATTGAAACTTACTTCCAAAACACTTCAATTCTTTGTTTATTGCAACAATTAGGCACAAAAGAAACATTTTTCAGTTTAAAATAAAGATTTAAGTAGATTTTTCAGTGATTGTTACAGATAAACCTTGATAATAACTGTTGTAAGAACCAGAAATTATATAAATGTTGTATTCATTTTTCTAATAGAAGAGTGTGAAAGCTAGTTTATTACTGTGTAAATTTCTTGTACTTTAATTATTGTGGTAACTTTTTCCCTATCTTTCTTTTCTTAGACAGAGCATGTTTTAACTTTCTGTGTGTAAGTATGCAGAAAGATTCCCCACATCCAATCTGACGGCAATCTGCTTTCAACCCTCTCACAGGCACTGAGGTCTCTATACTTTTTCTCTGAGCCTTAACCTCAAGGGAATGCATGAAAGCGCTTTTTAACAAGTTCTGATTGTAACACAGCCTCCTTATAGGTCTGCGGTTTGTTTTTGTTCTTGTTGTTCTTATCACGATTCTGATGAGAGTGCCAGAAATTAAATGGTCAATACTGTCAAAAACAACATTTTTTTGGTTGCACACCATCAGACTTTCCTGACAGACCTTGAAAGACATGATGTTTAGCTTGAATCAGCATCTTCCAGCTGCTGATTCTACACTGAACCATAATGATTTGTGCTGCGCTATTACACTTGTCCACACAAAAGGCTTCAGAGCAAACTGATACGGACTAATCTTTGTCTTTGGGCGATCAGCGTTGCATTGCAGCGTATACCTAAGACCTTATCTGCAGCTGCAATGCACATGCCGTGCACGGAGAAAGGGGATGCTGTAGATGACCCGAATAGACACATTTCCTCTTTTTTCATCTTTCATGTGCAATCCTCAGGCTACCTCACTCCCATTAAAGTGACTGGTTCCCTTTCAGCTTCCTGTCACACGCTCATGTTACGTTTTACAGTGGGCCTCAGGCTCATTCAGCTG
>JAVQJG010112401.1:0-17173 GCA_036024015.1 Craterocephalus amniculus | reverse complement strand
GAAATCCATGTCAAACCAGTTTCCTCGTGTGGGCGGAGACGGGTAGAAACTCTGGGTTTCTTCAAGATAACCTGCCAGTGAGCAGGTTATGTTCACAGAGTCTGTTGCCACGGTGACTGACTTCGAGTTCCAGATACCTCGCTTTCTGGAACAGATGACTCGTTTCCCTCAACTCAGGGTTAACAAACTCAGAGTTCGCCACATAACCCGCTTTCTGGAATACCCCCCAGATCTAACACAGACCTGTAGCCTGACTGCCTGACTGCTTGTTGAACAAACTTTAAGTCTCATTGAATTTTCTCTTTTCTTTTTCTTTCTTTTTAAAAATGTAATAGAGGAAGCTTTGTATATGCCGAGTAGCCAAATTTCAGGAGCAACAGTTAATTATTACAACAAATGAAACTGTGTAAGCCAAACCCTAATCCTACTATAAGTTCCAAAGTCTAATTTAGTTGCTACTGCCCCTAAAGGATATTCTGTCATGTTTCATTCATACATTATAAAAGATATAAGGCATCTACCGTTGGCAATCTGTTAACCAACTTCAGCAAACTCCAACACACAGAATACCAGAAAGTTCTGTTCAAAATAGTTACTCTTGTGGTTAAAAGGGAACCAAAGGCATCAGGTTCCACGAGTGGGTGGCAGCAGACATATATTCATGTTTCTCTGCAGCCACCGGGCTTCGATGTGGTGCTACCTCTCTGGCAAGCTGAGCCGATGTCTGTGTTTAACACCCACTCTCTTGGTAGGGTGGCACAATCTAGACTGCACTGCCTGCATTGGCACAGATCTCTCGCCAAGCCTCTTCGCTCTGAAAAGACAGCGCATTGAGAAGATGGTTAAAATGTACACAAAGCAGCACAAGTGGAAAGAACGTGCTGTGGCGAGATACAGGGCTCTGAAAAGAATGGAAGAAAAGAAATAATGAAAAGGCCAGAGGACATTTAAAGCCTGGTCAGGAAGAAAAAACTGATGCAATGTGAGGAACCCAACAGGGTTGAAAGGGAGGAAGAACGATAGAGTGAGTCCAGATGCAGTGTGAAAATGGGTGGAGAGGAAAAGGCAGAGACTGATAAATGGGTTGAGAGAAATGTGGAATGCATGAGAGACTTTCTTTCTTCCTTCTGTTCCCTCCGAAGTCGAGCCAAGCCAGCCCTCCTGGCAGACATCTCCTCCTCCACCCTGTCCGCCCCACCTGCTTTCCCTCCTTATCCTCCCTCTGTCCTCCTGCTATCCCCCTCTTCTGTCCTGTATGCCACACAGCTGCACATCCACTCCCTGCACATTAAGGCTCAGCTGCCACAAGCGTGTCCCGAAAGAGTCCTCCAATCTGCAACTAGCTCGTCTCAAAGCAAATTAAAACTGCACTGGGCAAGGCACTCCATGTGAAAATACACAATTTATTAATGTAACTAACAAAGTGGAGCTGCAGCTGATCCAAGAGCCCCCATCCCAACTAAGTGATGGCCCACAGATTCACTCAGTTTGCCCTGATTTGATTCAGATGGACTTAAACCACTGGTAAAACATGGATCTGGTCCAGATTTATTTGGCAAGCAGCTTCCTCTTCTGTATACATGTCCAGCAGATAAATAAGCAATTATACAGTGTCATGTTTCAGTCCTCTTGACATGTGTAGGTGAAATGTTCATGCTCCTGTCAGCTCTTATTTGCTCCCTATAAACTTCTGAGGGAAATATTTTACTTCTTATCTGCTAAAGTCTCTTCTCCAAGTGCAACTAGCTTGTCTCTGCTAAATCCAACTGTCTGTCCACATGGAGGGAGACGGGCAAGACGACTCAGAGAGTTACAGGATGAGAAAAGCAGTTACAGACTGCTGTAACATGACCGCGTAAACCTGAACAATGCTGCAGTTGAGGTAACTGTACTCCCAGACTTGATGAGAAGCTAATTGCTCTTTGATTATTGCGAGCATGCAGCTAACTGCTTTGAATTTTACTTCACTGTGGATTTGTTCAATAAAAACAAGTCGTCTGCAGTAAAGAGACGGCTGTTCAGCTTGGTCTTTTTTCAATTTTCTTAAAACAATACATAACTCAGACACATTGAAGAAATTCATGGGAACCAAAGTTAACGAAAGTTATCTCAAATACTGGAGCTGTATTTTCAGGGAAATGGATTTCAGGGACGATGATCGTGCCTGTGATTGCTCTCTTACACATCAAGCGTGTGAAGGCTAATTTATTCATTTTTTGAGCTGATTAGCTCGTTATCACCTGACCCAAGAACTAATGGCCAGAAAATTAGACGTCCTTTTTAATATGAAGTTTTTATCTATCCCTTAACCATAATGTAAATTAAACCAAAAAGCTGTTTATTGTATGATGTCTGAATCATTGTAATGCAGAAGGTATTCACCAGGAGGCAGAAGACAAGTTTTAGCTACACCCAACAGGATTTGGAACACAGATGTTATCATAAATTGATGCATTAGGTCTCAGAAACTTTATGTATCAAATATGAGACATTACACCTTAAAGGTTAAACATTAATAAAATGTAAATAAATATATTATTTACATGGTTCAAGAATAAACATATTTTAGTCCAAAATCAAACTCTGGCTAAACCCATCAGAAACTGTGACAGAAATGCATTCATATTCAGCCATGTAAAGTATTTCCAGGCTCTAATTTTTAAACTTCACCATCAGCTGATGGAAAAAAATAGGATTTAGGTAAAGACATCATCTGCTACTGTCCTACAGACAAAGTATCTTGAATTTCTTTCGCACAGTCGGTTGAGTCACAACATTTAGCATACCTTGACAAACAACTCAATTACCCTCTGTTGCAGTTTAACTATAGCTTGACTCAACTGCATGCAGCTGCATTCAGGCCCCCACAGGGCCGACAATGCAGTGGGACTATCAGTGAGAGAGACTGCTCTGATTGGTCAAACTTCATATGATCATGAGACATTAACTGTATAATTTATTTTATTATGCATTAAGCTTAACACACACCAAAGAAACTCATCCAGTGACAGCTTAAACGAAAACATGGCTTTTTCATGTGTTTTAACACATAAAAAAAGATCTGAGATGAAACAATGTGAGATGGTAAAAACTGAATGAATGATAAACTGACTTTAGTTGATAATTTTATCATCATGGCCTTACAGTTTTTCTTGTGAAACAGTGTTATAGTACTTCTCTGCCTGCGGTGCAACCTTCTGTCCTTTTGTAAAGGCTTACATTTATTATACCAATTCACTTTGTCAACTTTCAGATAATATCCAAAATAATAACCAGGTTTTTACCTGACATGTAACCTGTCACACATACCTGACAGAAAACCTTCCGTCTTCATCAGAAGTGTCACTGGGTGACTTACATTTATTGTCCAAGCTAGGAGCTGGACACGGCTAGCTCAGTGTGTTCAAGACCTACTCTTTTTGCCCAGATGCTGATGATGTACTTCAGGGATACACGACAGGAGGCCTCTTGTCACAGCTGGTTCTTGATATCAATTCTGGTGCGTCAGAGCCCTTATGTTAGCCATGCAGAGTATGATGAAGATTTGCATAATAAGTTGGAATTTATGCAGGGTTGTTGATCTCAGTAAAAAGCATATTATAACTTGCCTGAATGTGAGAGCTATGGAGTAAAAGCATGTCGAGTGTGGACTCTTAACACTGGTAGAGTTCATTTTGGGTAGTTTTTGAATTTACTTGAAAGTTACATTTAACTCTGAATGGACTATGGTTTCTAACAGCAGGTGTAGTTGCTACTAGAAAGGTGTAGTTGTAGTTGAAAGAGCAACATAAAATGAAGTCAAAGAGCAGTTATTAAACATTTGAAGTTTATTTGATCCTCATTTACTCAGAATGAGTCAACTTTAAGCTTCGTTGAGCTTGTATGCTGTGCTGTAAGGTGTTTAATCTCTGTGGTTAAAATCCAGATTGAATATATTGTACTAAAACTTAATTTTAGTTCATTTGCAAATGTGCACAATGATATATTATGCAAATAAAAAACTATAAATAGAAGTAAGCATGCATTTTAAGCGACTTTAAGCATCACCTTCAGTACTTCAGAGTTTTTTTCATCCGGCTGCATTCATTTTTTAAAAATTGTTTTGTTCGTAACAGTGACATCATCTTATTCGTCCTACTTGTAATTCTGAAAACAACAGATCCTCACTGATGAAAAATTTTCTCAGTTCCAATGATGTGAATAATCGGGACTTTAGAACAACATACAAAACCTTTCGCTCTCTCTATAGAGAACTGGATTTACGAATAGCTGAAAATGCTGCCATGGGGGATTACTGCTTAGGCAGCCTTATCAGACACTAAAGACGCAGGAATTTGGGTCTGGAAGTTTAACAATAACACATTACATCATTTCTGAGTAATGAAGCTATTCTAAGTTTTGAGAAATTCAAACTGTTATCTCTTGCTGCCACTTGGGACTACAAAATTGCAGACTAGGCTTGTGGGGTCTTTAAATGTACGAAAGTCACACTTTGTTTCTGTAATTCCCTTAATACATAGGTTGCTGCATTGAGATAAGGAAGTTTAAGCTACTATGGACTGGAGCAGCGATGTCTACTTGAGATTCAATTACATGTGAGGAAACCAACTAATAATCTCAGAAACTAGTGAAGTTCTTGACGGTGCAGTTTGAGTTTTTGCAGGTGCATGAGTGACTCCTGTTGGAAGCCCCTGTTACAAAAGCAGAATAAAATTTGGTGATTCTGGTTAAAATTGAATTCCTGTTTTAAGTGATCAATTGAGAGAAAGACTCAGACACGATGGTGATAGAAAGGTATAATAATCTTGTGTTTATATTTTAAATATCAAGTTCAGTAGAGCCAGAGCTCCACAACCAGTTTCCAAGAGTCCTGACAGTGTCTGAAGCATGGAGGTGAGGTCAAATGAGGTCCGACTCAAAAAAGAGAGAAGTATAACTTCTTAGGTTAAGAGTTCAAAGAAATATAACAAAAGAGTCAGTATAATAAAGAAAAAAAGGTGGAAATAAAAAGCTGCATTTTATCCATCACACAGATGCTCTGATGTCACTAACAAGATACAACACAGAAGAACATAAGAATGAAAAAACAACAATAATCTAATTGTATATAATTTATTCCCTGGCTTTGGTCTCCTTAAATGAATGTTTCATTTGGGCCTCTCGTGCACAGCTAACCAGAGATACGATGATCTGTATGTAGGAATACCTGCTCCCTTCACCATTTTCTGAAAGTGTCTCGATGCTGCCTCAAAAAAAGAAAGAAAGAATGAAAGAGAGAAAGAAAAGACTCTTTTCCAGCAAAAACTGCATTAACAGGAAATATCTTGGTTTTTTTTATTCACATAAGGTTCAACACAGCTATTTTTAAGACCTGCTTGATGTTGTCTTTGGAACGAAATAATCCATCACCTCATTCCTGTACTGAGGTGATGTTATTACTCTGTGTTTGTTTTCTGTTCATTAGCTTCTCAGTTAGTCTGACAGCTGCATTAATAGCTTTAACTGAACCAACATTTACTCCTGTTCTGACAATGCAGTGCAGCACCTTGTTCTGACCGATGTATTATATGTAATAGTAAACAGCAATGCATTAGGCTGTTACATAAAATGCCTTTTCAATAGCCAGGTCTCACTCACTTGATTAAAATAATAATTGCAAGTTATGTGCACCCAATAATGGCATCATAATCTCACTTTGATTATGAGAACACTTTGATAAAGTTGTTAACATGCATAACAAAGGAGGCTTTGATAATATGGACAATTTCATGCATTGATGAACGGACACAAAGGCAGCGGCGGTGAATGAAAACAAGTTGAGCTCTGTTGGGGAAGAGATACACCTTGTGCAACTTCCAATGAGGTATGAGCACCCTGCTAGGAACAGCAGGAGAGCCTCTGGTAGTTTATACGGTTGTTCCTTGTAGGAAGGAGCTGAGTTCATTATCCTATTCATACAAACATACCAAAGTGTCTTCCAGTCAGATACTTGACTGACCATCTGCTTTATGTCTGTCACACACGGGAGAGGAGGTACTCCCTTGAATGTGGTTAAAAAGAGTAAAAGCAAACTTTCAACATGTTCCAATATGTAAATTTTTGGTTCTCATGTTGAATATTTTTTAATATAAGTGATCATGTTCAGCTTGTTAGAAAGAATTTAAATACTTCAAGAATGGTTTGCACTTAAACAATTAATTGCATATTATAGACAAGAGACGTATCCAGTCCACAGTATCAGTTCCTCTGCTCCTATGAGAAGATTCCCACAGAGTCTGCCACTTTCAATGATTTCCTGTTACCTGACAATACAGATTTAGAATAGGTAAGAAATTCATCATTGATGGTGTTCACTGTCAGCATGAACCCAGGAGAAAGTAATATCACCTGGTGAATTCCTTTGCCACTCAGAGGGCACAGCAAGGACAGTTTGTCATAGAAGTGACATTTAAATTTGATTTAATTTCAACCTGTAAATTATATTTACTCTACACTACTATGTTTCTTCTGTTGACCTTTATTTATTCCCTATTCATTCATCAGATCTAGAGATTTGCTTTAATCAAACGGTCTTAAAATGGTCTAAATTGAATAATTCACTCCTGACCTTTTTTTAAAAATAGTATTTAGTAGTACATCTTGTCAGCGTGTAACAAATACCGGCAACTGTTCTACAGTTTTTACAGATACTCATAGTAATTCATTTACTCTCAAGTTGTCCACAAAGTTCATATGAATTCTATATTTGTGAGTGAACTTGCAGTTGAGCTTGTAACACATGGTTGTCAGCAGTGTGTTCCAGCACAGTCTCACAGCAAAGTGTGAAATAAGCAACAAAAATCTGATCTATTGATCCACATCCACAGATGCAGTTGCTGTTTTTTTGTCAGAGCTGCTGGATATAAAAACAGCTACTAAAAGAAAACTGCCTCCGCATTGGCAAAATACTTAGAAAAGGACTTTACCACCTCTCCAGTGTGATGCAAAAGTCCAGATATAAAGGTCAGGGAGGCCGGGGGTGGGGGAGAGTGGGGGGCTGGGTGGTAAAGATACACATGTGTCTACCTGCCAAGTAAACAACTGATTCCAACTACTCATGTTTTAAAGCATCTTTACATTTGCGTAAGTATTATGCCCCTTTAGGATCCGGTTCCTCGCTTTGAGTCTGTTTTTTTTTTTTCAGTAATTACATTATTGAAGTAATAAAAGTTACTTCATTAAACATGGTGGAGTGCATCAAGACTAAAAGAACATATACTGCATCTAAATATATAAGGTTTAACACATGATTACTTGTAAGATGGACAAAGAAAGCAACATAGAATTTTTTCCATTTGCTCTGTTTGAACAACAAAAATCTCTTATTTTGATTTGATGAGTATAAGGGAGAGGATAGCCTAGTGGTTGTGTAGGGGGCTTAAGCAGGTGACTCGGGTTCGATTCCTGGATGCAGCAGCACCTAGGCGATCCAATCTGGACCCCTGAGCAAGGTCCTTAACCCCCATTTGATCCCCAGGCACTGCAAGAATTAGCTGCCCACTGCTCTCTGGAGATATTCTGATTGTTCTCCAGAAATGGGTTAAGATGCAGATGTGGGAATTGCCCGTTAGGGATTAATATAATATACTTTTTTTTTTTTTAAAAAGGCGATATCCAAAGGCATGGTGGGTAACTGGGTTCTGAAAATATATAGTTTGAGACTTTGAAATGAGATAATAGTTTGGGCTATATCCCACTTTAATGCACTGTATATATGTTACAATATATATGTTTGAAGGAGGTATTGTGTATAGAATAAGTGATGTTTTTAGGCAATGTACAGTATCAAATGGGTTCGATGCTACGTACTTTTCAGGCATAGCATACCCTGGCATTATAAATATAAAGTGTTATTATTTCAGTTAGCTAAAGTGTGTAATAACATGTTATCCTATCAGTGACATATTCCTAACCCTAACCCAGCACAATATGGTCCATTCTCTGTAGTGGAACAGCAAACCATGCTGATAACAAACCCCAGTGCTGCTGGCAACAGTCCAATAGACTCTGCCAATTTATCCTTCGGCATTGTACAGAGGGCTGCGTAAATGTAGGAAATGTCACAGTATTTCATATTTTAGAGTAAAATTTTTTCCATTGTTTGCACCCATAGTACTTTAACTGTGGCATGTGTACCACTGATGGTACTTGCACTCCAGTGAGTGGTATTTTTGACATATGTGTTGCTGTGGATCTTGAGACACATTGTTTTATTTACAGGATGCAACTACTATACTTTTCATCAATTAGCAGTTAACAGCAGAAATGTTTAATGGTTATTTCCCTGTGTAAAATCCTCCCCATACTCCCATACAGCACCATCGACTCAAGTAGCCAATGATGCTGATTCTAGCCAATAGTTTAAGCTTGAGGTATAAATCTGTGCGGACGGGGAAAGAGCACACAAACATAGAGGCACACACAGTTCTGAATGCTTTATTTATTTATGTTTTCATTGTTTATAGATGCAGAGAGAAGGGTGCAGAGGGAGCAAGAGAGGTGGCGGGGAACCATGTTTTTGAACAGGTTGCTGATGATCACAGAGTCTGAAGGGCCAGTGTTAATGACTTATTCATGGACCCTTCTGGTCCCTTAAGGCCCCTGGGAATACACCAAACAGATGCAAGGGGGAAAGAGAGAAGGGTGGGGATGAGGGAGGATGCAGCAGAAAGGAAGAGTGATGCAGGGCAGAAGGGAGAAAGAATATGTAAGGATACTCTAAATAATAATAAAGAGAGAACTGGGAGAGAAGGAAAATGCTTTGCATTAAAAGACAAACACAAAAGCAAGCTGAAAGAGGGGGAACAAGCTGTGGAGGGGGAAGAGAAAAAAAGCGGCAGGTGACCATATTCTAGCTTTGGTATAAGACCTGCGATGCAGTCAGTGCAGCTAGAGGTTCTGCAAGGGGGACAGCCTGCCTCCCTGAGCTGAAGGGGAATGTTTGCATTCTGTTGTCTTTATTTCACAAATTGGTAGCCAGTGCTAAATTTTTCTCTCGCTCATAAATTTGCTGCAGGTGGGGAAGGTGGCTCAGGCGGTAGGGCGGGTCATTCAGTGATTTGAAGGGTGATTTAAAAGGTGGTTCAAATCGCCACTCCCACCTCAGTCATCTGTCTTGGGCAGGACACCTTACCCTCATTGCCTCCAGTAATGGCACTGCTGGTAAAACTCAATTGCAAGTCGCTATGGATAAAAGCGTAGATGACTGCAATGAAAAAGGAAAGTACCTTTTTCAATTCTGATAACTGACTTTTTGTGATGTCATAAATATTAATTGCGATGTCTTAAAATTATGTTTACACAATCTCAGATGAACTAAACATGATATATAACACCAATTCATCATTTATTTAACAAAAACGATGCTTAAGTGTTGTAAAGGAGTAGAAGACAGGGTCTCAAAAGCAGGTGCAAAAAGCCTAGTGCTGCAAATGCACTTGATGAACTGATAAACACCAAGTTGAAGCAGCAGTTTCAGCAGCAGTCAGGTGTGTTATGTCAAAGAGGAAAGGCATCAGCAACGATCTAAAGGAGCAGTCGCTGCTGCCCATCAATCTGAGAAAAGGTTATAAGGCCATCATCAGGAGTCCGTCATTCAGGAGTGAGAAAGATTATTCACAAGTGGAAAAAATTCAACACAGTTGGCAAGCTCCGCAGGAGTGGATGTTCCAGGAAGTTCATTCCAAGTTCAGAGCATTTAGTGTTCATGCAGAGAAACTGAAGAAGGAGAAAAATAAAAACAGATAGAACCAACAGAATCCACAGACCTCAGCATGTAAAATGTTAGTTTACACAGGCGGAAAAAGGCTGAACAAGTTTGGAATGGTTGCCAGCAGAAAGAAAAGTGAAGATGATTTTTTTACAGCAAATTTCATTTGAATTTTAGTTATATTGCAACCCATATTGACATTACACCATGCGTAAATCATTTATTACACTGGGATTAAGTTTTAGCATAAGCTTAACTTAACTAAATGATATGGTCCAATAAATCTACATATCTTCAGCAAGCTTGATCAACTACAATATAAAATGTACAGGGAAAGCATTATTTCAAAAGGTTTTCCTTAAAATTCTGAAATAATTATTTACCCCATCATAAAATGAAATATCTCTTAACTTGTTATGACTCTATATCGTTTCTTGTATTTGTCCCAGGCTATTGTTAATTTCCATCTCAGATCATTTAATTCTGGAATTCACCCTTCTGCATCGGCGCATGGTAGTGACGTAATCGCTGTTGCAGGCAGTTGCAGGTCAGCGCAAAAAGCTTGAAAGGACCCCGGAAGAACAACAACAAAGGAAGTACAGGCTGGATACAGGTCACGGAGGGATCCGACTAGCATTTGCTAACAACACATTGGTAAAACGAAGGCCTTTTGTGGCAGATAATGCCTTATTTAGTGGGCGAGCACGGATTGCCTGATCGCTCCCGTTATATGGATTTATGCTGATCGTGTGTTAACATAAATATTTTCTGATGGAGTTCGAGTTGCGCCACAACTGTCTGGGTGAGTAAATGATCATATAGCATGCCACAACATAGGTACAGGTTGAAAAATACAGAATCTCCTTTAAGTTTTCAGCTTTGCAAAATTATCTGGAGGAAGTGATATAACGTAACTAGCATGCTTGGCTTTGCGTGGCTACCTAATTGGCAAGTGTGGAAATGTTGAGTATCTTATTTCGCTTTACATCAAATGTAAAATTTCTGTACTGTACGTTGACTTGTTATTCTCCCAAGCATCAACATTTTGATACGTTAATTTCACAAGAATGTGATGAAGCTAATAGCAGCATCACACAAGGATTCACCCACCTTTCTGTAAATCTAAATTGGATTTTATTGGATGACAATGCTACCAATATTTATCCATCAACAAATAAAAACTATGCAACAGCATAATAATCCCAAACAGCTGCAAATCTAAACAAAGTGATTTAAAGATCAAATCAAGATATTGCAATGGCCTAAAGTCCAGACCTCAACCAGACCTTACCGAGCTGTGGATAAAAAATGCCCTCAAACCTCAATGAATTGAAGTTCAATGAACTTTTGACCAATAAATGATGTGGATATATTCACCTCATTTCAAGACCAAGTTAGGACGAGATGACATTTAGTCATTACTTTTTCACTTGACAGCATAAATTGTGGTAAAGCTCAGTTAAATTCAATCTAGTTATGGCAGATGATTACTACAATATCAACTCACTAGCTTTGAAGACTACATGATTAGACAATTAGCAGTAAAAAATAGAGATATAGCATTCCAAGTTAAATTAAAGTTTAAGGAGAGAACAGCTACATGCAGATGTTCTACTTCAAAGATCACGGAAAGCCGAGAATTAATGCGTCTGATCATCGCTGTCTTACCATCTCCTCATTAAAACATGACCCTAAAATAGTTTCCACCTGTCATAATAATAATTTCCGTCAGGACCGGAGGCATTTGAAATATTGATCAAAAAAACTTCTGATTCCTTTTTTCCCTCCTCTGTTCCAGTCTCATAAAGTGACATCTTCATTATCAAAACACTGATGAGATCTTCAACACTCAGTGGATGTCTCCGCTCTCCATAGATTTGGAGACCTTGTGATGTTTTTGCACGTTTTGTTCAAATACTTGTATACGAGGCTCCCACTCCGCATTACCTCAGGATGTTTATCCAAGCCATATGAAATCTCTGTCTTAATCAAGGGTGTGTTCAAAGGTAGGATAAGGGCTTGCAAAATCCTTCTAGCGTGACACTTCACAGTGATTTGCAGCGTATCGTGCGTTGATCGTAAAAAGATGAATATCAGTCTTGACTTGATAGAATGACAGATATCCACAAAGAAATGCAATATTTGTTTGTTAGCAGAGCAACAAACGTCAAGACATTTAAAGGATGTGGCAAATTTAGATTTCCTGAGATATTTTGGGAGGTAGATGTGAGATGAATTATTTGAGCTTGAAACTTGGACTATAATCTGCATTATTTAGGTCGATGTTGCCCACGTTTTGCAAAATCTGCTTTTGACCTCAAGGTAAAGGTAAATCCGCTATAACTGCAGGTGGCAGAGTGCTCCCTCTTTTGGACAGAATCATCCCTACAGGTCTACCTTCCCTCTCTTTTCCTTATTTGGTTATTATTAGTAGTATTTGATGTAGTAATGACAGTTTCTTTCAAACACATTAAGTCAGTTATATAGTAAATCCTTAGAAATGATGAAATAAGGGTCTTTTTTTCATAGATTCAGTATGAGGGGTGAAATCCATCTCCGCAAGCAGTTCTCTTCACTTCCCCGTCACTGCAGCCACTTTGATGCAAATCCTTAAAAGGGCAGAACATGTGTGTAAGCTGTGCATCGCCATGGCAATGTGGACTGGGAAAAATTCATTTTTCATAGACAGGCATTGCCGGTTGGGCAATGCCTGTGATATCAAGAGGAAGGAGAGCCAAGGGGAAAACCAAACACTCAAATGGGCAGAGATCTGACAGAAAAAGCTCCAACTGTCAGTTGGCCTGTTTGGCTCACTGCAGTGTATGTTGCAACTGATGGGGATTAGAGATATGCATGGATACACTCCCATGCATCATATGAAATTATATAAAATAGAAATTGAATTAAATGAAAAATAATTCAATACTCCCAGAGGGAAAAAGAAATTAAGCAGTTTTTTGTTTGGCTTTTTAAAATAAAAATGAATAATGATTAATATAAAGCCTTGTTCCGGAGACTGCTGGCATAAATGGTATCTTGTAGTTTTGTTTTGCAGGTAACTTGATGTAACAACTCTGTTGTTTCCTCACTGTATTGTTTAGAGGATGTGAAGAATCATCCATTATATTTACCAGCTTGTGCACCATTCTTTTCTGGAGAATCATCAGTTATCCCCCGCACAGATCCGGCCTTCTTTACCAGTTCGTTTTTAAATCTTTTATTGAGTCTTACACATAGAAATTAGCATGAAAACAAACTAAGATAGAGTATTACTCTTTTGTTATCTCAAGTGTGTTAACAAATGTGTATTAATCCATGGCATTTTGGGAAATGTACTAAGAGGTAACTGAAAAGATTAGAGGCACTCAAGAACAAAGTTAGGAAACGCAGGTTTATAGTTTTGCATGGAAAGTGGATGGACTTTTATATCAAATTCACCATTTATTTTCATCAGATTTAAACCAGGTTTAAACCATGTTCTGGTCTAGTCCTAAAGCAAATTACTTTCCACAGAGTTGCAGAGTCACAGATACTACACATACTGCAACTACAGTAAAATGAATTCTGTGAGATTGTACTTTACCATTTAATTTGTTTGATGAGCAATGAAGAGACGTTTTTCATTTCACATGAAAACTGATGTCATTATACAATCTGTGTTTATTCTGTTGCTATCAAACTCACTTTTACAAAAGACAGGATTATGTTAATGCCAGTAATGTCTTCCTTCTTGAAATAACACATCAACAATTGAATCCCTTCAAGATGATAAATTAAATGAGCAGAATACAATATGGTATAAACTCGATGATCAGTAAAAAACACTCATCTCAAGCGTAGATTCTCAAAATAAAAGAACAGGTGTTAAGTCACAATCTGAATAACAAATATCCTGGAGAAAGAGTCCACTTTCATCAAATCAGATTCATTACAGGATCATATCATCACCTGTGGCAAAGGAAAGGTCTTTCCTATATTCCACAGAAGATGATCATGGCTGTTCAGGCGCCTTATGAAGATGGGGCTTGCAATGGTGGAGATCAAATAGCGAATGAAGGTGAAGGAGACCAGGAAGCAGTGGGCAACGACAACGGAAAGTAGTATTAAACTAGATTTGTGGAGTTTTTTTGGTCTATTCTTTCAAAACCTATAAAGCTTCATTAAAATAAATCTTTTAGAGAAGTAGTGAATTTTCAAAACAAACCATAATTTTTCCTTAATGTTACAGGAAAAGTAAGTGCCACAACCAACCTAAGAAAAATTTCTTGCCTAAACCTAACTGAACTGCAAAGTAATTAGAAATATGTCTTTTTCAACTCACTTAATAATGTGTATTTCTTAAAGAGAGCCCCATTACATTACTTGTTATTCTGACAACAATCCAACAATTCACAGGGATGTGACAGAAAAGAAACAAATCTAAAAGACCAAGGAAAGTGAAACATTTTATCTAAGAGACAAAAAGAGATTGATTAAATGAGTAAAGCAAAGGCAAAGAAATCAAATACTTTGAATCTGATTGGATTTAAGCATAAAGCCAAGTGATCTTCTTATATAATAATATGACTCTGTTTCAGCTTTTACTGGAGATCTTTCAAATGCCTTTAAATGCCAGTGACTTCATTAATAAATAAAAAATCATGCCCTGAAAATCACACACATGTTGTCACCAGAGCTTGAACATATCTTTGATTTGTAGAAGCTCTGACCCAGTATAAAGGAAAAACAGAATTATCAAGCTGCCATCTGGTACTTCTAGATAGTGTAAAATAAAGTTAATGTGCAAAAGTGTTTACACTGTTATTAATGTGTTCAGTATTTGCCCCATTCTTTTCCCAGCTGTCCATGTTACAAAGAGTAGAATACAACATACATATTTATATGGATGTATGCACACACAGCCTATTTATGTATGTTTGTGTCTATATCTCTTTGAAAATCCTTCATAAAGTATCTGTTTACAATTCATTATATTTCCTTATTCAAATTACATGTCCCTGTTATGCACATTCATACTATGACCACATTCTTTCAACACCCCTCCACGTGTAAGCAAATTGTGAATTCCTCTAAATGCACGCACACCCCATGTAAACATACACAGCGCTGTAGCTGTCAACACCTGCTTATATACACATTAGTTTTGCATGGGTACCTGTGCAATGACTATAATCCATCATGGGCTGTGCCACCCTGATATCACAGTAAAGCTACAACACAGGCCTGCAGATGTTGGGCACACTGCCAGGCACAGATTATCCAAACAATCTCCCCCTACTGCTTAACAAATGCTGCCTCCTTCCTGCTCTATTACACATATAACCAAACAGGCAGATGCAAATCACACACACACTTACAGTATATTCACATAAACACACACATTCCCACAGTTCACCCTTAATATGAATGAGCTGACAGTCACAGATGTGTCTTTATTAGCCGTCGCTATTTGGCCCTGCAAAGACTCGCTTTCTGATATGGATTAGCTACTTGGAACTACAGTATTACAAACTCCATTAACAACCAAGTAATTATTCAAGCATCGTAAAAAAGCTCTTTGAAGGTATTCAAACTTTAGGTTGTGATCAACCAGATAGTCAAGATTATGTTTTCTTTTAAGCCTGACATCACCATTTATATCAAAGATGATTGCACCAAGTTAAAAAGCCTTCATTAACAGATGCATAGAAAATATGTTTGATATATTTCTTTGTGCTTAAGGTCAAATTTGTGTTTGTATTATCAGTATAAATTCCTGAATGTGGTAAGGCACATCCGAAAGACTTCTTATCTACATTTCTATGCATTCAAGCCTGAAACACAAAGCAACTGCCTTGCGAAGATCAAGCCCCAGACTGTGCTCATAATGTAGTCACACCGTTATCAAAGGGTGAGTAAAAATTTAATTGGTCTCTGCTTTCTTAGATTTTTCTTGTCTCTGCTCCTTTCTCTTTTCCTTTTCACATATACATGCATGCATGTGTGCAGGCGAGAACACTCACATACAAACACACTGACACTAAATTTGTCTTGCCACCCACCAGCAAACTGGCACCATCTCTTGTCATGCATATTCACACATGCATACTCCTCTGTCACAATCATTTGTATGCAAAGTGGCTGGCTGAGATGGGTTGCTATGGTTGCTGTTACCAGGTTGTGTGACGAAATGTTGCAAATTTCCTTAGTTCTTGTCTGTGCCAAAGTAAAAGTGTAAGTGTTGGAAGGTATGAAGCTGAAGAGACAATTCTTCAGAGAGGGCTGGCTTTCAGGGGGACGGGGTTAACAGGGATGGAGAGAAAACTGCACATGAATGAAACAAATCAAATGCTCTGAGTTATGGCTTCTTTACAGGTCTATGAATGTGGGAATTATTTCGAAACGAGCGATCAACAACATCAATGAACCAGCGGTCAAATTGTTGTGTATTTAAGTCATATATGCTGTAAACACAGAGGTGTAAAGGTAGCAATCTGGAGGAATACATTTGATAGCAAACAAACAAGAAGGGCTCAGCTTTATAACTGCCTCCATAAGATTTGTTAGAATTCATATGTGTGTGTGTGTGTGTGTGTGTGCGGGTGCGTTTGAGGCAAAGCAAGTTTATGTGTACGCACTTTATGTGTTTGTGTGTGTCTGGAGCAGATAACACTGACAGCTTAAGGTCATGAAGAAGGGAAGAGCACATCTGAAGACGGGGTATCTTTGATCTCAACACAAAAATGTGTGCCGGTGTGTATGAACCTGCGTGCACCGTACATTGAGGGGATACAGTGGATGTCAGAGTCAGCATGCTGTGCTTGTGTGTGGGTGTGTTTATGTGGTTTGTCATGCATGCAAGTGCATGTTTAATGCATGAAAAACTTTGTGTTATGAACCTGTGTGTGTGTGTACGAAAGGGGGAACAGGATCTTATCTTAGGGCTTTTCTAAGCTTCGGGAAGACTTGTGTATGTGGGCACTGATGCCGTCAGTGCCTAATAAGGCAAGGTTAGAAGGTCGCAAGTCCAGGTGGATATCCCACAGTTTCTTCTCCTTTTCACCTTCTGCATTTGAGATAAATGTCTAAAATTGTTTGTAGCACAGTTGAAGTACTCCAGGGTGGATTCTAACAGAATTTTTAACATATAATGACAAGACAGCAATCAAAACCTTTATGATGTGGATAATGGAAGACAATCATAGTGGTGTCTGTGGCCCTTCTCCTAACGGGAAATTTGACTAATTGACTGAATCTTTCCGTAAATTGTCTTAGTCCCACCAGCTTCTCTGTCACTCCTTAATTGGTCATTGTTCTGTTATTATCAGCTCTCCAGGGCAGAACCATCTGCCAGCTCTAACAGGTGAGTTGTAAGATGTTTATCTGCTTACATCTGTCTTAAGGTATGTATGCTCATCTGCTACAGCCACTTGCTTTGGCATATGG
>JAVQJG010112400.1:0-16222 GCA_036024015.1 Craterocephalus amniculus | reverse complement strand
ACAGACTGGCGACCTGTCCAGGGTGTACCCCGCCTCTCGCCCGTTGATAGCTGGGATAGGCTCCAGCACACCCACGACCCACTTGGATTAAGCGGTTCAGAAAATGGATGGATGGATGGCTGTGCACAAATGAAGATGCTGCAATGGTGGCCCCACATGAGCAAACAGGTATTTTTACCATAAAACTTCAGCTGTTGTACGTTTTGGTGTTTGGTCCACACTGCATTCCTATTTCCCTCCAGCTTCTGAGTTAATACAACTAATGCAATCTTTCTTCACATTCTTACCGGTCTCCCCCTTAGCCCTACACTTTAGCCTTTAAACAGTGTGAAGGCAAACTTTCATGTTTTCAGCCCTATGGAGCGAGCCTCCCTCTCTCCATCTCACCTGAACCGTATCAGGAGCTCCAGTTGGCTCGTGGCTCGTACAAGACGCACGCGTCACACAGAGCTTCCACCCTCATAACCACTGAAGCAAAAATTATGTATAACCTTATAATATACATAATGTCCCCCAATTAAAACCTACGCATATTACGACATCGCCTCTTTTATCTCTGTAACATGCGTAGGGCGGTCAGATGGTGCATTTTGCTGTCATGGGTAAACATCTACCTTATCGTAAAGTTTTTAACAACAGTTAAACATTTTTAATTGTTGTTATTTACAAAAAGGCAACTATTTTCAACAAGTCATGTTTGTTTCCTGTGTGATAGTGTAAAACTCCTCCTACCCCATTGCGATGAAGTCTGCATCGGAAAACCATCCGGTGGTATTCACTCCTTCCTGTTAGCCATTCCCCTTGGTTCGAAAGAGAATCGAGACACCCCATCGTCTCATGAACGAGCAAAACGGAGGGAAAGGGCTAAGGGGGAGAATTGAGATTGGGCCTATGCTTTTGTTAAATGGTCGTATAATTTCCGGAAAAATGAAATGAATTTATGGTTGCTTAACATCCTGACTTGTAGATCCTTATGACATACAGTCAAAGAGCAATACTGGACTGCTTTTTGGTTTTATTTGCAAGATCCAAACCTGTGTGCCGAAACTTTTAAAGCATGCATGGTGCAGCTCAAAGGTTGTGTCCTGCTGGAAAGGAGTACAGAAAGCAGCAAGAAAGTGAAAGTAGGAGAATGTGAGTAAAAAGGAGCAACCAGTCAGAAGGCTGGCATCCCAGACCACTTCCTGTGAGTCAGTCGATTTCATAATATATTAGAAGTATGTACTTGAAAGTGCTTGGAAAGGAAGGTTTTGTACCTTTCCTAACCTAACAAGAAGCTTGCCCACTTGAAGAAGCGATTGATGGAGCAAGAGGATTGTTGAAAGTAGGTAGAGTTTTGACTTTTCTCAAGCTCTCCACTAATTATCCAATTAGTTGCGTCAATTTTCCTGAGTGCAACCACATGCAATGTAGCGATTCCTTCCAAAGAGAAATGTTTTCGCCCACATCCCTTTTTGTTCTGTGAACAGCAAAAAGACAACAAGACAACAAGGCCAGAGAGCTGGTGTAGACAGCTTCCTCAGGTGTTGTGACTTCCTGCTTTGCACTGCACCTTCAAGTTTGGTCAGTTAGAGCAGATAAAACCTCTTCAGTCATTATATCGCTACAGACCAAACCTCACACAAAATACTCTTTTAGACCCAAATAAACCAACAGGCACGAAGCCAAAAGGCTAAAGCTGTACATAAAACCAAGAAAACACCAACACTGAGCCTAGGAGGAGGAAAGGAAAAGGGAATTTAAGGACAGATGAAGCATGCACAGACCAAGCAGAAAGGGTTAAAACCATAAAATGAGTCTGGACTTGAAGAGAAGCACTATTTGCCTTTTGCTGTTGTATAGTGCAGGGTGATGACATCTCCAGTTCATTTGTGGTATGTGAGCATTTAGTCCAAAGGGTATATCCCATTCTTTCAGCATGCATCAGGAGTGGAAGTGTGTATGTGGGCTTGTGGAAGCATTTGCATGCCGCGGATTGCTGCTGTACAGGTTGCATGTGGGTGCAGAGAGAAAGGACCTGGCTGGGCGGTGAGTCAGACACGCAGGTAATCACTCTGACATTTAATTCTAATGAAGTACTTGAAAGATAATGGCATCTACTGGCATTAACAGACATACACAAGCTCACACAACCGCTTCCAAATACAGACAGACAAAAAGCCCTCCCCGACACTTACCACTGTAAAAAAAACAAAAAAAAACTGTTCTTAAGACCCTGACTCATACACATTAAGACAGAAAACGCGGAGGAGGTTGAAGTGTACTGAGGCCCCAGACAAGATGACAGTCAAAAGGGCACTTATACAGCCAAACAGTGGCCGGTGCCAGCACTGACAGAAGGCAGACGGTGGCGACGAAGGGGGAGGGATGGCGAGGGGTAAAGAGGTGACTTATGCAAGAGATGCTGATTAGCTTAAGACGATGTAAGAGTTGGAGAGAACCGGAGAGTGAGTTCATAGTTGTTGCAGCTGAGAATGCCTCAAACTTTCAAAGTATTTCACTTCAGAGGAAGAAAGGGGAATATTTGCAAGTAATATTGCAGTAAAAGGAAGAGTGGACAGTTTCACACGGCAAAGCATTTCCAGTACCTCTTTGATTGCAACTTGTATAAAAAACTGAAGGCAAAGACGCAGTAAATTAAAATGTGGTTTTCTCTGTTGCTTGTCTGTGCATTTGTATGTAAAATGATACAGTCATGTATGTGTGTGTTGTTTAAGGTCACGTCTGATGTCACCGTGTTTCCCCTGCTGTTTATGGTTGTGTCCTTGACTCACTGTGGTTTCTATTTCCGAGTGAAGATGTGTGAGAAAAAAAAAGTTACCAAAAGAAAGAAAAAGGAGATTATTCAGGTTTCCGGTTTGTCTCATGTGTCGGCTTCCTCGGCTACGGCTACTAACATCCAGGGTAAAACGTTAGGACGTTAAACCAGAGATTCCAGCTCTTTTTTTTTTATTTGTATGTCCTGGTTTCTCTCTGAGATGTTTTTTTTTGCTTCCTGTGCCTACACATACCAAATAATGCAAAGTAGAAAAAAAAGCCCTCATTCATTTAACCTCTGTCAGAGAGTTTTGATGTTTTTGACACACTGTAAAAAACGCCCATGTGGTTTTTGGGAAATTCTGCCTTTGAGTTTCTTGCTCTTTTGTTCTGTCTCCTCGCCACCACCACCCCTAAAGAACAGTCACTATTTGCTGATTGTCAGTTTATACACAGACTACAATGACTTTATGAGTGACTGTGATTGAGTATTACACAGCCTGCGCTCATGAAAGATAAAGAGAGAAAGGGAGGGGAATAAAGAAAAATGCATATTTGATCAAGAAATCAGCCAGTGCAGCACAAGAGCCCTTGAAATTTCGCTTGTTGCTCCGGTAACAGCGAGGACTGATGCAGGTGAGTCTCACACCGTGCGAGTGCACACAAACTCTGCATGATTCCTTTTTCTGTTCTGTTTGTGTCTGGGTGCAGTGGAGTTTTTTTCTTCCTTTGGCAGCTAGACACAACAGGTCCCGATCCTCAAACCTGTCAGTTGGTCCAATTTATCACTCCCAGTTGTCTCTGCACGCCATTAGGGTTTTCCTTTCTCCCCTTTCATTAGCTCAGCCTTGTTCCTTTGATTAATAACAACAGCTTCACCTGGCTAATGTGCAACGATCATGCACAACATTTATTTATGCATCATGATATTCTTTGGCAGCGGAGTATTAGTGGCCTCAGTGGCACATCTTTTATTTTCTGGGGATGGAAGAGGGGACTTGATCCCTACCTCACCCCAGCCCTCATCGTACCCTGGTATCGCTATTGAACATGATGCTTTCATTGGTTTGAAAAGCAGCAGTCTTTTCACCACGCCCTCGCCATTGTTCTTGTTATTTGGTGATGAATCAAGCGGCTGAAAAATACATCTTTAAAAACTGTCATCTTCTCTTTTTTAAACAATGGTTCAATTTTACTTTCAAATGATTTTTTTCTCTCTTTTTTTGACAAAGCTCTTGTTTGAGCGGTGGAGGTGAAACCCATTATAAGACGTGTCGGCAGAGAGAATGAGTGAGAGGGGGAGAGTGGCTCTATGGTGCTCGATGAGTGGGCTGTCATGCATTCTTTTAGCCTTATTCACTAAGCGTGGGCAGCTAATTCGTGTTTGCATTCACCAGGTTTACCTAAGGGGGAAATGTTTTATTATATGCAGTCTTTGAAATCGATGACTAATTGTACCTCATTTTCTTTTCAGCTGCTCATCTCATGTCCATCCATCTCCGTCACCTCCATTGCTTCTCCCCTTCCATGTCCCTCAGCACTTTCTCCTGGTTTTGGGTGAGCGTCCTGCAAAGAGAGGAGGGTCTGCACAGATAAAATGTGTCGAGACATACAGTAAGGACTACTGCTACTCAAAACCGCAAGACGGTTACACCTTTTCAAATAGCCAAAGAAAAATAGCTTGGAAGAGTATTACAGACATGACCCGAGGAAAAAAGATAAGATTGAGACAAATTGACAGGGAGTGTGACCGAAATGAAATAAGACAGCTGAAAAAAAGAAGAAAACTAACAGAGAAAGAAGTACATTCTCTCAACGTGAGTCACTTCAGAGAGAAAGCTTTGTAATTTAAGCCACACATGGTGAAGGAGAAAAAGAACAGGACGGATAGAAGGAAAGATACAACGGCAAAAAAGAAACAGAAGTAGACATTATCCATCACAAAAATCACCGGCTTTAACCACCGCGCTGTAGGTGGGTTCAATTAAGTCAGTGGGTGTACTGTACCTGATGTGGCAGTACCTATTAAAGTTGATTCAGACGTACAGTAATTATACGCTAACAGAAAGTGCAGATGAAATCTTATGTTGACATCCATTTAACCATGTGAAACCCAAAGGGCTGCATACACATGTCACCCCCTTCCTGCTCTTTCCTGTATTAAACCAGTTTTTATCAATTCCCTGTCAATGATTATTACAGCATGAATATACAATTAAAAATGAGAAAACTGTACAGAAAGATTATATCAATGATCCATGGCTGCAAACCTACTGCTGTTCTGTAGGCATACCAATAAAAAGAGAGCAATATGACTCCATTTCACACTGAAGTTATGAAAAAAGGTGGAGTTAATATTTGCCTACCGAGCCGCTCTGTTACACTATGAAGTATTCAGACGCAGGGAGACAAGGTTTTTTAGTGAGAGGAAGAAAGAGATGTGCACAAAGGTTGATGTAGTGACATCTAGTGGAACAAATAGTGAATAGCAATTAAATAAATACCTTTCAAGGGGTGGTTTTATGCATTTTTCTCCCCATCTGTAGTTGTTCTTTAATGCCTTAACATTTTGTTTAAGTCATGGTTCAATCATATCGGGCCTTAGGTAAAACACTTGAGCTGTTGCACAGCCCTTTATTTTCCCTTCAATCTCGAATGTCCCTCTGAATGGGCGGCACCCTGGTTTACTTTTTTTCTCTTTGGCGGACCAACACGGCATTTCGTTTCCATGGTTAATGTACATGTCGGTGGAGTGAAGACTGGCGAGGCCAGTCGGTGACGAAGAAGAAGTAAGGTTGTACAGTCCAATAGTAAAAGATGCAAACAACCCCACGGTTGTTTTTTATGAGTGTTTTTGGTCTTCTCCTGAGTTAGAACAACCCAAAATACAATTCTAAGCACTTATGGTGCGTTCAGACCAAAAGCAGCGAGAGCGTCGGGAACGTCAGGTTTACATGTAAAGTCTATGCAGATGCGCGTCAAGGCGCATAGCAGCTGCTGCTAGAGTTGGAAAATCTGAACTTTCGCTGCTTGACGCGGAGCTTCAACCAATCAGCGCAGCTTAGCTTTAGCTTTAGCAGATATGCTACGAAGTAACATCGGGAAGCTGTTCTCAATACTTAACAAAAGACAGACATGGAGGACAGACTAATCATGCCCGTCTGTGCCCAGCCTGTCATTTATGACCATGACAGGAGCATCCAGCGTCCAACTTTGAGCGGCGAGAGCGTCTCGCTGCTTTTGGTCTGAACGCGCCATAACTGTGATCCACTGTCAACATTCAAATTGCACAATCTAACTTTCCTCTTCATGCTCCACCTCTCAAGGTGAAGTGCAGCATTTCTCCATTTTGGATTCTTTATTAATTAATCTGCAGATAAACAACACAAAAAATTGCTCTGGCAGATATATGTATTCTGTTTAAATGTATTTTTCATATTTCAGTGTTCAGCACTTGAACCTGTAAAGTTGCTTTTCTCGGTACATCCTGTGTAATCTGACCTTCTGGTTCTAATTGTGTAATAGTACTATTAAAAAACGCCTTTATGGTATATGTAATTGCAGTGCTTTTAATAAAGAAAGGTGGCTGTATGAAGGTTTGGTAATGAATAATTTACAGAAGAGTGTGAATTATTAAGGTACAAGGATGCAAGTTGAAGTCATCCTTAATTAGTCTCCTTCCAGTCCACAGATTTAACCTCCATTATGAGTTGACAAAATGACCTGACCTTTGACTTTCTCCACCAGTCTGCAGTGTTCACAGTTCTTCCTTTTTCTTTATTCATGCTGGCAGCCTGCAGATTTTCAGGGATTTTTTGTCCCGTCTTCCAGATCAACTTTATTTTTTTTTTTTAACTTTTAAGTGAAAAACACTCTGAATACTAATCCTTTCTGTCCATAATGAGACAGACACAGAGTAAATAATTTTAAGTGCCATTTTGATGTTGATTTCAGATACATCATGAAATGGTAACAGCATGATGTCTTTGCAACATTCTGGTAGTAACACAAAACAAAAAAGCCACTTTTCTTTCATTTTTCAATTTTGTGTATGTACAACACAGATTCATCTCCTGTGCTAGGCACCTTTTTAAATTCTACAGTATAATGATTCATAGGTCAGTGCCAAGTAGCTAAAAAGAAAATAAAAAAACACATTCCTCCTAGGAATAAAGACTGAACTGATCAGGGGATAAAAGCAAAGGGAACTTTGAAAGACCCTCTGCAAGCTTTGACAACTACAGCTGAAGATCAGTAAACTGTACACTGCTGTAATGTTATCTAAGCTCTCAACACACCAATAAATAGATCACACACAGACAACCTCAAGTTCTTATAAAATGATACATCAACATCACGATGGCATATGTGAACAACCCTATAAGTATTCTGTCCTTGCTCGTTTTTATTTCATAAGCGAGCATGTGGTCGTGAATTATAAAGCATTTTGTACACACATAAATTATTTAGACAGCTGTCGCCGGTTATAATTGAATTTAACAGCCAACTGATCCAAAGTGTCCTGTGCCCTCAGCTGTTGTTGCAGATGACAGACAACTTCAATAAACATAATTATAGACTCCTCTGTAAAACAAACAAATAAATACATAAAAAATAAAGACCGATTCATAATCAGTGAAGCTAATAATAGCTTTAAACTCTTAAGCTTTCGAGTATTATTTTGTCTTATTCAGTTTATAGCAAATTTTCACGTTTGATTCGATCAAGGAAAGATTATTTTAACTTTTTACTTGATGAATGAGTCTGTAAATTCTTAACCAGGATTGCCACAGATTACTTCTCTGCCACTATATTAATCCATAAATGTGTAGTTTACCACAGCTGCACAGATGACACTCCTTGTAAACTCTGATTTTATTAGACATGTGTTCACACAGCAGCTATACACACCTTTACTTTTTCTCTTTGTGCAGCTAAACCCCAAAATAGCTTGTGGAATAACATTTGAATACAAACACATGTGGATTGACGTCTGTGTTATTTGTGGTTTTATTTTCACCATGTTTCATGTCAGCACCTTTAACTCAGAGGCCATGACACTGAGGTTACATTTCAAACCTGTGGAGCGGCTGGATTCTTTAGTTACAGCTGAGTTCGCTTGCCCCATGTCCCATCTGATTTTAAGTCGGTACAAAACTAATTTACACTGACATGAAGGATTTTCACTCAAAGCTTGACAGAATGAATGAGATGAACTCTTGATTTTTGGAAACAATCATCTGTCAGAGGCATTTAAAGTTGGGACTAAAGCTGCTGAACAAAAGCACTGTCACCAAGCTATTTTTTGTCAAAACCAGACTTGGCTCATGGATTCAGGACCCCACAGTGAAGAACTTCACAAGAGAAAATATATTTTGGCACAGTACAAGGTGCACTCAGGAATTGCATGAATCAAAATGACTCTGCATCAAGCAGAACAGATTTTAATATTTAAGACTTACTCTTCATATCTGCAAAAATGATAAGTTCATAATGAAAAATCTGGGAGTACAAAAGCCTCATTTTGCAAATGTTAAGTCAGGAGAGCTGTGTAGTTTTTCATCATCTCAGATGAGTTTTTCTGTATTTTGCCCTTTTAACTTCTCACTTTTCTCTCTGCTGTGATATTATTATGATCCTGTTAAGCCAGACTCTAACTGACCTGAAACTAGACATTACTAAGCGAATATCTGAATCTTATAATGTTAACCAGGTGGTGGCCTGGCAGCATTCACACGCCATACTCTGTTCTTCATATTTCTATAATGTTTTATATTAGCAGTCAAGGATAGTTCAAGGTAAAGCACGTGTTAGAAACACTGACCAACAACTTACAGTTGTTTGACAAGCAAGCAGGGCGGCTGTAGCTAAGATGGACAGAGCTGTCTTCTACTAAACAGGAGGTCAGCGGTTCAATTCCCCTCCGCTACATGACAAAGTGTCCTTGGGCAAGTCACTGAACCCTACATTGCCTCCGTATGTGCCTATCAGGGGTGTGGATTTGTGTGAATGGTCACCTACTTACTTACATACCAAGTGTGTGTAAATATGGGTGCTGGGTGAATGAGACATGTAGTGTCAAAACACTTTGAGTGGTCACATGACTCGAAAAGAGCTATACGAGTACAGTCCATTTACCAAAGTAACGTTTCTAGGCTCTGGCGCAGAAACTCAGACTGCCCCCTGTCAGGATGTTCAGTGAGCAGAGTGAGGAGGTTACATCCTGTGACTCAGGGTGACTCAGTCACAGAGCTCGTTCAAAGATGCAGCTTTAAACTTGTCTTGTTTTTCTTCTCTGCTGACAAGACTTGGGAAGCTTGGAATCATTTTGATGAGATGTTTGACACCATCTATGAAAATGAAATGAAGGTTCATAGCCTGTACTTGTTGCTGGGCTCTCAGGCGGGGATGTGAATGGATTCTGGGTTTCCAACTTAGTCTAGACTTTTGTGTACCAAAAGATATAAATGAGGACTTAGAAAGCTAGACTGGCTGACAGAGACCACAGACAGATATACTGTAGATATAATGAACTGTTACAGGACAAAGGAAAACCATGAGCCTAAATATGAGGGAATTAATAACAAAACCAGAAGCAGGTGAGGCAATCAGCAAGAAATTGGGTGAGATAACGAAGAGGAGGTAAAACCAAACACAATTCCCAGGGAAATATGATAAAATAAAAAAGAATGGAAAGACAACTCAAATGGAGCAAACAAACAAAACCCTGAAACTACACCCACAAATCTTGATAGTAAAGATTTAAATTCTCAAACCTTTCTTTAACAAGAATGATTTTCACTCAAACTTTTGGGGTCTCTAAATTATTTGCAACTTTTAAGTAGATATTAACATCATTTAATGGCTGATTTTGTTTTAATCTATATTCTTATATTATCATGTCCCCGTGGTTTAGTTTGAACTGAAACTGTATTTAAAAAATAACAACAAAACCAAAACAACATTATGTTGTTCCGTAAATTTCAGGAATTGTTCTAAATCTTGCTTATGCATTCAGATGATAAACTGGTCTTTCTGTCCGTCCGTCCATCCATCCATCCATCCATCCATCCATCCATCCATCCATCCATCCATCCATCCATCCATCCATCCACTAACAGCTAATCCAATATCTCCAGTGAAGCTAACAATCAGATATTTATAAAGTAGAAGGAAACCAGAGCACTGAGGGAAAATCTCAATGCTTACAAATATGCATACATTTTTTTATATTTTCTTATGTTTAAAAACAAAAGTGAAACAAGAACAAACAAACAAAAAATAACAACATGGTTTGTTTGACTTTGTAGGTTTTTATTTATTTTTGTTTGTGTCCTGCTCCCGTGTGGGATTTCTAATTGTGTCTCATTATCACGTTTCACTTTTAACATTCACACTAACACCCACTTAGCTGACATGTATTTTCAGAAGACAGTTGTTTATGAAAGCAATAGTCAAATAAAATAGTTTTGTTTGTTTTAAATTTAGTTCAAGCATTGATGTGTAGGTTCATAACTTTGTATTTACACATGTTCCACTCTTCTTAATATAACTTAAAATAGCTGACAGTGAGTGGATTCAGATATGCAGAATTCACTTCTTTGTTGTTTTATGATTGATCTTTCTCACTGTGCCAAAATGCCCACACCACTGCTTACCTCCTATTATTGTTTTTCAATAAAACTATTTTCATCTTGCATTGTCATTAAAGCAATTGGAAGTAAAGCATTTCTGCTTTCTTATAAGCTCTTTTTGAATCTCTCCATTTCTAAAGAAATAATCATGTGCTCACTCTGTCCTCAGTTACATAAAGTGAGGGCTGACTTTCACAACATGATTCCATGAAACTCTAGTCTGTTTCTGAGATTAGCAGTCTGGACGTTGTAATAAAAGTTTACTCTTTTCCATCTAATCTCATGCTCTGCCATGATATTTGTGTCTTGAAATGCATGGATGATATGTGTGTAAGTGTATATTTATTGCATTTCCATCCATGCCACTCATGTTCCCATGGTAGAATGTAAGCGCGCAATCCTTTTTCCTCAACCAAAAGCCTAATAGTGGCAGAATAAGCTCGTAGGCCTCCACAGCAAACCGAATAATTATTTTCCTTCGAAGGAGATCTCACCATTAAGAGTTTGGGAAAGAGATCTCTGGAGGAAACGTGCCTTAACATCGATTATGACTTTGCAAATAATGCATTATAGGCAAAAGCAGGTTGGAGACTGGGAAACATAATTGCATTGATTTTTCAGTGATGTCTGCAAATAATGTCATTTCTCTTGATCCAGGGGAGGAGGAGGATAGATTTTGAGGCCTAAGGGCAAGAGAAAAGGCTCTCACATGAGCTCAGACGCTGCCTCGTGAAGCCTTTTAAAAACATTATATCACACAGGGGTAAACACCAAAACATTTACCTACAAACACATTCAGGTCATCGTCTCCTCCTGTGTAGCCTAGATACACAGAACGAATACACACTGGCAGACAGACCACAGACCCTCACATCTACATGGACTCACAGAAACCCACACACAGATCTTATTGCTTCATCTCCACCCGAGCTCTTAGTTTCCCCTGGAGGGTTCAGTTTAGATGAAATGTCAGTTTTAATGGAAATGGGAATGGAATAACAAAAAGCAAGTTTTCTCGTATTATATTTCAGTGAAGAGGGAGAAGGTGTTGCTGCTAGATGGCACAACTCAGGCGTTTACCAGCGACTCACACGGTGTGTGGTATTCAATTCTGCCCAAGGCAAAAGACATTTCTTTTACAGCTGTCATTTCAAAGAGGAGAATGGAGCGGGACTCTTTTTCAAAAGTACAATAAATTATGTAGAAATGGGAGGGGAGGTGAAGGGGTCGCAGGGCTACAACATACAAATACTCCGAACGGTTGACTTTGGCAGCCCGATCCAGCCGTTCACGCTTTGTTTTTTTTAATGTTGCAAAATCTCGATGTTGGCTTTCGAAGCGATGATTTGAGATGTGGTGCTGAGTAAAATCGCCGTGCATAGATAGAGAAGAACAACACACACACATCTGGAAGAGAAAGATGAACAATAGAGAGGATTTCGGCGGACAGGTCTTGCGCTTCTTTATAGATACTCTGAGACGATAGGTCTCGTCACAAAGACACTGACTCATCCCTCACCCTTCAGAAACACGATAAGGGGGCGATTGCTTCTGTACAACCGTTATCTCCACACAAACATCTACGCTTCCTCTTCGGAAGATGTCTGTATCTCTGCATCATCAAGAAAATCGTTTTTTTTAGAGAGAGAGAGAGGATCTCTCAGGTTCCAGTTAAATCATTTCATCATTCATTGCTGCTGCTTCAAAGGCTTAATCACATGTTGGAGATGTAGGGGGGGGATTTTATAAGGATTCAGTTGACTGCTTTCATGTATCTGCACATGCTTGCCAACAGTGTGCGTACACACATGCTCGCTTTCTCTTTGATTCCTCGTCCAAAAATGTATTTCATTCAACCTCTCTCCTCATCTCTATTCTTTTTCTGTGACCTATGTCAGTCCAAGTGGCAGATGACTGCAGTACAGCAACTTGCCTTTCAGTCTGTGCTCCATTAGCTCCGTTTTTTAGTCCTTAGCTTTGTTTGGATTGGTGTCATGCCCCTAATCCCCACACCACATGAAAATGTACCCCCTAGTGCTCCCCATAAGTTCCCCTCTGCTCTGGAGTGATTTGTTCTTTTCTTCCGTTTCCTTTTAGTCTCACTCGTCCCAATCTATCACTCTTCCCTTCTCTGGCTAACCTTTTCTTTTAATTTCAGAGGCCAGTGCCTTCCACGCTGCAAAACCTCCACATAATTCAATTTAAAAGCTGCCTTGATTCTTTTAAAAGATTTTTAAAAATCACATGTATTTAAATCAGCTTTCCCCGATATGCCTTGGGCTATTTGTTTGTTTGAGAAAAATCCAACCAAACAGAACTGCACAGAAAGCAGGTGGAATTATCACAGGCGATTAAGCAGGACTGCTTTGCTCCTCTTAATTAAAATAAGATTTGCAACAAGTTTAGATATATATGTGAAAGTAAATGTCTTGTGAAGGTGGACGTTTGTGCAGTGCACTTCATCTCACCCGCTCCCTTTGTCTCTTTGCTCCACTAACCACCTCCCCTCGCAGCCCCGACTGTCCGCTGAGGAGGATATAAGTTAGAGACGCTGACTCTTCGATCTTTCTGCCCACTCTACATGTACATCCTCTTCTCTTTGTTAATAGAGCACTGCTGTTCTTCTTTTCATTAAACAGAAGGACAAGCATGTCACTCCGCATCAACATTTTGACAGTTATTTATGATGTAACCCCTGTTTGATAAGGGCTCCTCTTTTATCTCTGCCCCTCTGTCTCTCTCGGCTACTTTCGGGAACTGTCTTTTTCCGTCTCATTGTGCCTGTGTATTTATGTGTGTGTGTGAGTCCCAACTGTTTTCTGCATCTTTGCCACGAACAATGAGCAGGAATCCCCAGTTGGCACGTCTGGTCATCCACATGCTCCATGTTCATCACCAGGACAGACACAACCCAAGGTGACTGTATGTGGAGCACCTCTCTGGAGATGGGGAACACCTGCTTGACATACACACACAGACACACACACATACACAAGATGATCACCACAATATCCTACCTGCTGTTCTCCATCAACAGTGACTAACTTCTCCTTGAAATCTGAGCGACCCACTCAGAAGGCATGGCCAGTCGTCATGATGCAGAAAACCTTTGGCTTCCTTTGGTTGTGCATTTATGCATTTACACAGAGAAAAGGTCAAACATGATTAAACCTGTCTCTCTTTTTTGGGTTGGCCATATTTTGAGCTCTGATCTTAATCTCCATATGCTTTGATAAGGTCAATATGGGCTATGATAACCGGTTTATACAATATTGATTTGCTATTGAGCCTGATTGTTGCCAGACGGCGCCCAGCAGGTGGCCTTGAGGCATAATCAATTTATCAGCAACTTTAATCGACAAGGACCTCTGCAATAAAGACAGACAGTGTGTCCTCAGGTAATCCAATAGAGCCAGCCTCTCACTCTCTCTGACTTTCTGTGAGTGTCTGTATTAGAAATGTCTTTCTCTATATCTTTTTCCCATCCCTTCACAAGGCACAGTTAGTGAGATGTGCCTCCAAAAACTAGTATTCAAGCCAGGGCAGTGACGATCATCATCTTATCAGTGTCTCCATTTATTTCTCTCCCATTTTGTCCTCTCTCCCTACTTCCACACCCGGCCTCAGTACCTTTTTACGTAGGAGAAGATGAGTTATAGTGGTCAGAGTAGTGCTGCTGATAGATGAAGGTGAACTCAGCTCTGGCCTACAACAGGAGACTTTAGAGGACACAGGGGCTGCCATCCATCCTGCCAGCCACCTACATATGCCTAATCTGCACTCTGTAACACTCGGTGGTGAATTTTTGCTATGCTGTGTCTAGTTTCATGAAGTGATATGGGGCTCAACAAAGTTGCAGTTAAATTGTGTTATTTATGAGAGCGCACTGAAAATGTTTAGGCACTGTGGTGTGCAACCATGTTGGCGAATGTATGAATAAACCATAATTTGGTGTCTTAGACTTTCAAGGCAACATATCACTAAGCGGGGAAAGCTTAGAAACCACATGTTTATTCTGTCGCGTGCACTTTGCAAGGTATCATTCCCACGCTTCCAACATATTGTGAGTTTGTCGGGCACAGCCTGCTTCTCCGAAATTACCTCTAGCTGCGCACAAGCTTGCCAGATTCCAGTTCTTCCCCCCTATTCATCCCCAGTCACCGGTTGCTCTAATCAACCCAGCGACTGTTAAGCAAACTCACCCAGTGTTAGGCCAGTTCATCTAGTCACGGTTTAAAGGACAGCACTTCTGCAAGGATTATCAGTGTCCTACTTCAGGGCCACACCTGCTCCTTTATCAGCCGCATGATAGAAGGGATGGTGAGCGGTGCCGCCGGGAGAGCCCGGAGTCCCACTTCCTTATCCTGCACGCCCAGGTGTGGCCCTCTCCCACATCCGCTATAGGCAGGAAATTACACGCACCTTAAGCCCATTACCACTTCAAAAGGAACAGGCGCAGCGGAGTGGAGTGGAGTGGAGTGGAGTCTTCCCATTAGTGCCCTGCAGCTTGCAGTTGTGCTGTACCTGTTTTCACTGTCAGGATATAATTAATAATGGCAAATTCATTAGGCTGACAACAAATAGCATATAGGTCATTTATGGGTCTACTGGTGGAGGTGACGAAAGGTCCTGCATGTAAATGTCAGTATTTCTTGCGGCATTCACTGCATTGAGCTATAAATCTATTCCAACAGAGCAGGTATATGAGAAAAACTCCTTCACGGGAGTTATTGCTTCCCTTGCAAAAGCGACGGATTAGAATTATTTATTGCTGTGCATGTAACATTTTTGACTCATGAGTAGACTCCATTTTCCTGTCATCTGCAGTTTGGATGGCTCACCAGAAAGCCTGGTGATTATACTCTTTTTCATAACTTGATATTTTACCACCGGCTGACATTCAGCGCAGTTCGGCACATAAGATGCATATCCGTCAGCGATACAGATGTTTACATGTAAACGGATGGATGTGTGGAATGTGAAAATGGCCACGGGGGAGAGAGAAAGTTTGAGGCTCAGGAGGAGAAAGTTATCACTGCTGTCAGCAGAGTTGATCTGCTTGTCATCATGGCTGCTACGTTAGTTTAGAATTCATCACTGCAGGGAAAATGTTCTGTCACAGTCACTATGGAAACAGAATCAGGAAGTACAGACACCGCTGCCCCAAAGTAGACATGTGGCTGTGGGTACACACATACAATTGAAATATCTTTCCAAGAGAAGAAAAAGAAATAGAAAGAGAGATGGAGAGATGTGCTTGGTTGGACAAGCAATGCAATGCTTGGCTGAAATGATTAAATTGCAACTGGCAGCTGAAGTGTGTTTAAGTGTCTGTGCATGTACGTAGATGTGAGTGCTTATACCTCTGTGTTACATGTGAGGGTTTACGTTTTCTGCGAGTCAGTGTTGAGGAGATGAAAGCAACTTTTGGTGTCATGAAACATTAAAGTCATGTACTTATCTGGCTCTTATCTCCCTGTTGTCCCAGACAAACTTTCTTGCACCCGTAATGCAACACACATGGTCAGCCCACTAAATATCTTCAGTGGGAGACTTGGCCCGGCTGGTTTTGGCATAAGATTCACACTGACGAAGGTGACATGTTTGGCTTTTCATCTTTAGGCAGTAAAACAGAACTATACACACCGCCCTTAAGGAGGAGGATATCAGAACCAGATCAGAACCAGATCAGACATAATGCCATAGTCATCCTGACTTCCGGTCGTAGCTACACCTGTGTGAGTGTGAGAGCTCGTCGCTCGCCGTGCGAAAATCTTCTCTTAATTTTTAGAAAACTTGTCCCTTGTCCTTGGATGCACTGTGAGTAATCC
>JAVQJG010112386.1:0-14035 GCA_036024015.1 Craterocephalus amniculus | reverse complement strand
AAATTTTAGAACAGAAATATTAGTGAAGGCACCACCCGGGCCGTCACAAATAAATATTATAAAAGATTAAAAGATTATAATGATTACTATGAGGAATATTTGGGGAATTTTGTATTGCTGTACTGTGTATTTATATGAATGAACAAGAAATCTTATGGGTCTGGCAGCAAGAAAAAACGGGAGCATGCATTGTGTTGTGTTTGGGGTTAAATATATGCTGGTGCAAAGAGAGAAGAAAAATAATTAATTCAAGTAACAGGTGCTTTCAAGCTTCTACAGTTTCCTGGTCTGGTATATCAGATAAAACATTGATGTAGATATATTTCTTCTGTAATTATTTCAGATAAATGACACTGTGACAGTTTTTATTTGCTACAGCAACATAAATTCAAAAAACAATAGTAAGCAAATAAATTTATTATTTATTAATTCATTCACTTTGGAAATTCCTTAAGATGTTATATGAATAACCAAATGAATGTGATTTGTTTATGTTCCATTGCTCCACAATACATCCAAGTGCTGAAGCAAATTCTGTTCTTTTCTCTCTTTTTCCTTTCTTTCTTTCTTTTCTTGAATGCTGATGCATGTATTTTGCTTATCTGGCGCCACCATTCTACGGCTGGTGTGAACCACAGTGGGCGGATTAACCATCTGCAGTTCACAGAGGCGTTCTACATAAGTCATGAGCTTCCTCCGAGACTAATCCATTCCACTAGCTGGCAGGTTTACTGTCTGTCACGAGATGTTAAGTAATGGACAGTTAATGTTCACAGCTTCACAAAACAAAATATGATGTGTCGGTACACAACCATGACTAAAAGTCACATCATTTTTTAAAGTTTTGAATCCATATATACATGCTGCTGTTAACTGGAGTGTTGCCTTTTAATTGGAATTATTCATAGTCAGCATTTAACCTGTAATTAAATGTTAATTACTATCCAAGCAACTAACAGGCCTGAGCAAAAACCTTTATTTACACTAATTAGGGAACATACTGGCTGAAACAACACAGTTTAAAAACTCCCTGATTTGGCTGGTATGTTGGCTCGCGTGACCAGATAGTTTTTGTCTCTTAAACAGTGCCAAGGCTTTCCATTGTTCAGACTTCACACAGCTGAGTTCTTTCAACATAATTCATCATGTCTTCTCTTTGCCTGAATCCAAAGACAAACAGTGTCATATTTCCATTTAATGGAGCCCCAGGGTTTAATCATGGGTCACACAATCCACTTCTCATTTGCATTGCTTTGTAAGGGAAACACTAATCAGCAGAGAGGACAAACTACTTCCCTCCAGTTATTTTCGCTTTGACCTGTAATTGAATAGAACAAATTTGATCTGCATAGACTGTCCATCTGTGTTTACATGCCGTTTAAAAGAGCACATATTCTAATTTCCCTTCAGTGACTGTGAAACAAAACAGTTTGTCTCGTTATAAATGTGACAGTATTGACCTACGATCTTTGAAATTACCTGTCGGGTCAGGCGTTGTCTCCCAGTGCAGGTCTCCGTCTTTGTCCCTGATCCAGCCACATAGACCATCATCAAAGGAGCAGCTCAGATACCCTGCCTCTGAACAGAAAAACACATTTTAGTGGCATGGAGGGGAAACACATGTGCAAACACACATGAGAGAAATGACTACTGAGTTTTAATCTAATTTAAACAAAGATAAAGTTATTTGAAATTCATGAAGAGATCTGAAAAGATAAAGTCAAGTGAAACAGAAACTGCTTAAATCTTAACTGGAAACACATTTATCTGAAAAATGAAATAATATATACAGTTAGTGGCACTAATCCCTGATATGGGGGTGGTAGTGTTTGGTTTTTCTCTACAAATTACATGTTGCATACATGACAGACACTGTGATAATACATTATAATTACAATCTGAAGTACTAATTTTCAGTGACCGACGATTTTCTTCCAAGTGTTGGTGTAGAGAAAATAGCATAAAAGCAGTGGTGGCTTATCATGCACTGCTGTACGAACTGGTTCACAAATAACAGTAATATCTGTGATTTGCTCCCTGAAACAGGATTTCTATGAAAAAAAATAAAACAAAACCCACTTTCAGTTCATTTTCTGAGCCAATGAAAATGGCTTCTATTTTGAAACACCATAAAATGATGCACTATGAACCAAAACAAACACAAAACCAAATTATTAAGTGATTTAATCTGCGCTCTGTTAGCATCAATAAATCACACTGAACAAACTTGACGGAGAATGCCATCTCCTTCTTCCTATTGTGGTGAATTCTGAAGAGATTTGAGCAGAAAAACTAATGTTGCCTCCAAACGATCCAATAATCATTCAAGCAGGCAGGGAAACACATTGTGAGACGCGGAACATTTGGCAGCGCATTCTAAACACTGAGCCATTATTTAAACTGATACATCCAAATGTCACATCTCACCTCCTGCTGAAAGCCCAGTAACAAAACAGCTGGTCACTGTAATACCTCCACCTCAGCAACAGCTCTACGGGAACTTTTGTCTGTTTTTATTTTGTCCATGACTCATGTGGCTCGTCGGCCACCATATGAGCCCAAAGAGTCGGTTGTGTCTGTCACATGCACGATATTTACCTGGGTCATCCTTGGCTTCATCCGCCGTGTTGCCCAGCTCAATGTCAAAGTCTGTGTCGAGGACAGTGTTTTGGCCGTGGTTCCGGGGGACTGAGGAGAGAGACGCAGGTTTAGATAAGGGATTAACTGAGGTATTATATTTGTGCACTTTTATCTGCTTGGGGCTGCTGTATGGCTTCGTTTCATTGCTTAACAAAGGACTTTGCAAGGATCAATCGATTCCATGGTTTAATGCCCGTATACCCAGGACAAGGCATATTTGGAAAAAAATAAATAAATACACAAAAGGCCATGGCAATCTGGAAAACTCCCATCTGACTTTGTGAGTCATAACAAGGAAAAGGGTGATGGTTCATCCGATGCAGCTTCAGAGCATATGTTGCCAGGATGCAACGGGGAGATCACTACATAAACACTCACACAGAGAGCACAGCCGGGCTCAAAATAGCCTTTATCCTTCACCGTTGGGGTCACGCTGCAGAAAATACCGCAGGCCAAGCTGTGTTATTAAAGGTCAACTGTGCGCTGCTTATAAAAGTTTTTTTTTTGTTTTAGTTTGTGTTTTTCTATCAGGATAATCTTTTATAAGAAGTCATCTTTTGAGCCTCGTTTTCTACAGAATAATGTTTTCTACTGCTTCATAAACATGATCATAGAGATACAAAAGAAAAACAAAATGTGTAGAGTTAACAGAGAATCGCCAAAAACTAAATTGAATTTACTGTACAGAAATCACATCTCAGTTAGGTCTGATGGGACAGTTTACAAATAAACCTGTTGTCAGTATTCTTGTGTTGTATTTCTCAAAGAAAACAACAGTTACACACTTGAACTGTCAACCCAACAGAATCCTCAGCATGCAGCACCTCCAGGCAGCCTGGGAGGTGAAAGGGCCCATCCCCATGCTGGGTCACGACCACCTGGCTGAGAGCAGCAGTCTGTCAGTCGGAGGAATTTGAGAGTGGGGAGGTCATGCACACACCAGGCCCTCCAGCAATTCCTGGCATCCACGTCTCTGCATGTGTGTGTCTGGATCCGGACCTCCAACCCCTTCCTAATTATTGAATATGATGGAATTCTACATATCTGCAGTGCTCGGGAAAAGGCCATGTGCCCTGTGAGATTCAGTCACAAATGGTTTCCCCAGAGTTTTATTTTTGCATGTAGTACAAATGAAAACTGAAAAGTTTCACGTCGAGTGTTTTTAAGGTTCTAGCAGAAAACTCATGAATAAATTATGAAAAGACTTGACTATGACGTAAGTAAAAGCTGATAAAATGATCAATTCTATGTTCTGCCAGAATGTTGAGCAGACACTTCAGAGGAAACATTTGCTTGGGCTTTGTAAGAGTTGGAACCATATTCCCTTTTTTTCCAGGTGCAGTATTGCTTACTTTGCATCTTACATCCCCAAATGCATGATTTTATAGAGCTAAAAAAGAAAAAGAAAAAGCACTTTTTTGGGGACTAATTTTTGTTAATTTTTGACAGAATCGTGAGGGTCTTAGCCTGGTTTTACACGTCTCAGAGAATTGAGGGATTGCTCATCCTGCCTACCATATATCTTTTCAAAATTAAGTCAGTAAATATGCTTTCTTGCTGTTATAGATTAAATATTTAATAATTATCCTCAGTCTCTGCATGCAAATGGCTTATTTAAATAGAGGAAAATACGTTCAGTAAATGAACTGAGAAAATGATGCAGTTTAAATATTTTACTGATTGAGACATTTTTTCATTTTCATTATAAATGTCTACATTATTACACCCTGTTTGGGAAAAATTTGATGAAATAAATTATTGATATAATGTTTTCTAATTATTTCAGCAGTGCCTGAATGCAGTTGATCCTAAAATCAAAGTATTTTCAGAAGGAAGAAGAGTGAAAAGGAAATTGTAAAGAATTTTCTTTAAAAATGCTTTTTCTATGGTAGCAGTGCCAACATTGGCTGCATGGTTTTACACTGACAGGAAATTACAAAATTGAGCAATCTGGGACTGCAGCACAAGAATCACAGCCAAGGCGCTATTCATGCCATGAGACATTTCCAAATTTTAATCACTAATTGAGTAATCACTCTGTGACATCTCTCCTCCATCTCTGCATCTTCATCAAACCGTTTTCAGCAAGCTCTGCCTGGTAGAATTACTCTGCCAGGGTGCCAAATATTAGACTGATGTCCAAGCCGTGCAGACAGGTGTTAATGTAATCTTCTCCCCTTATCCTTTTTCAAATTATCAGATGCCATCTGGCAGGAGAAGGAAGCACAGTTTCTCACTTCTTATTTCTGTACTTAGCCGTTGAATGTCACCATGCATGTGCAAAGGGCTTAATGCTGAGCTTCATTTACAGCTACATATGTTAGAGCACTTCCTTCTGAAGCTATCAGCTGTACAGACTATCCATCCATCTATTTTCAGACAGGTTGCCAGATCAACACAGAATCAACACAGAGGACAACAACCATGCACTCATACTCATTCCACAGGGTTTACTGTGTATAACGGTGAAGATGTCTTTTAGATTTTGTTTCCAAGGAGCTAGCCTTGACATAAAATCCAGCAAAGACCTAACAAAGGACATGGTAGATGCATCTGTTGATCCGTCTAATTCACTGATATCTCATCAGTTTGATCTTCATGAAGGAGTGAAAGCACAATGAAGGGAAACCGGGAGACTGAGATATGCCAAATAAAGAATCTGGACTGCAATATCTGTATCAACAGGCCTTATAGAGTGATGAATCCTCCTCAGAGGCTCGACCTCAACATTACGGAAGCAGTGTAGGATCATCTTGACAGAGAATTAAACCAAGGTAGCAACATCCAAAGAAGAGCTTTGGGGTGTCTTTCAAGAAGTCTGGAAAAATATTCCTGAAGATTGCTTGAAATCTTGTCTGAGGGGGTTCAGGCTGTGTAGAAGAAAGGTGATCAGCTCAGTGTTTTCAGTCCTGTGTTCTGCACCTTTATTGTTCCTTATCAGTGCCATTTCTGTAGTCAGTCTGGTTATCCACAATCACAGCGGTTGCTCTTAGTGAGCAGTGTAAACAGTCTCTCTGCAGTGAATTAACTTTTTTTACTGCAGCTATCACTCAAATTTAGTGAGTAGTAGGAACATCAAGGAGCAGGTTGTAGTAAAAACGTGATCATTTTCATTTATATTTGTCTTTTTTTGCCTATTTATCATATAAATAACTCAAAATGATACTTATGTAGGTGAATCCATGTTAGATGTGTATAAAGGCAACGGTTTACTACCAACTTCAAACAAAGTAACAACATCAATTTGGTTTTACAAGCTATTTTTGCTGTGTGCAAATGCTTAAAGACATCATTGACATTTAAGGCTGGTTTATACTCGCGCGTAGCCTCCGTGCGGCTGGACCCGCAGAGGCTACGCAGACCCTCTGTGTGTTTATACTCCTGCGTAGGGAAACGCGCCGGGTCGCTGTGTTTTTTCCGGCTCTACAGGCAGCGGTAGGCTGGTACCAGACAGTAAATTCCACCACGCGGAGTTTTTTCGGTGCTTAACATACAAATTTACAACCTACTGATTTCATGCAATGATCAGTTTTAAGAATAGCTGTTAGATGAGCTGCACAGTCCGATAATTTTCCACGTGAGTCATTACTGCCGTCTCCGTGGATTTTGTGCCACAAATGACCAACGCAGCTGCAGGATCAGTGATGTAAACTGTTGTCAGATCTGGAAAAGTGCAGTTTTATTTAACTTTTATCCGCGGTTTAAAAGGAAGTAAGATATCTAGTATCACAATCTGACCAATCACAGGGGAGAACTTCCGCGTCTCTGCGTCCGCGTAGCCGGCTGCAGTCAGGTCTGGAAGAGGTGCCCGTCGAGCCTCTGCGGACCTACGCAGAGGCTACGGCGGTTACGCCGTAACCCCCGCGCGCCAGATTACAACATTTATGAAACATTGATGCTAATTTTACATCTTTCTATATATAATGCATATCATCTTATATAATATAAGATGATGTGCAGTTTCTTCAAAGTGCCTTTGCTGCTTTTCGGTCCTTTACATTGTAAATTGAGGTGCAATAAGATTTAAGTTCAATTACAAAAAGATGAAAACAGTGTTTGGATCTGAACCTTTGACATTTGTGAATGAAATTTACCAAATTTAATCGCTGGATGATAACATGTAACCAAAAGGAATCCATACATCCTTTCAGCGATTTCTTGGAAATTTAATTAAATTCTGTCCATAACTTTTTGAGTTATGTTGCAAATAAACAGAAAGACCAACACCATTGAATACATGTTATCTGCCTTGATGGAGAAAGTAATAAATAAGAATGGTAAAGTGTAATTAATGTTTTAAAAATTATCTTTGCATTAATGCATTCTTTTTTTTTTAATGCATTGATTTTGACCGACCAGTTAAGAACACCTTGATGTTAGACAAACTGCAAAAATTAAAAATTAGAAAAATAAAACAGGTTGTAAGGGGGCGTTAAAGCCAAGAAAGAGCAAGAAGCCAGAGGTCAAAATCATCTGTGGGAAAAAAAACTTCAAAGAGTACAAAGAACTGATTATGAGGAATGCAGTGAGATAAAGCAGATGTGGGCAACAGAAAGCCCTGTATAAAAAGAAAAAAAGAAAGGATAAATTTAAAAGAGAACCGCAGCATCAGTTTGAATTGCTTTATATTGATTATATGATGTTTTCTCTGTTCATTTGTGTTTTTTTTATATAATCTCAAGGGGCTTCCAGGCAGCCACCTGTCTCTTTTTCTCAGAGCTACTAATCCCCCTGAAAAAAAGACAGAACATTTTGATATTGAACTATTTGTAAAGCACAAAAGCTACTGAAAAGCAGGTTTTCAGTGTTCATACAATTACCAGAAAAAAGCAGTTCTTGCAAAATAAACACTTGGTTTCTTTACAAAACAAAAGTCTACATTTAGCTTGCAATAAATCACACAGGTGATCTGAAAATAGATCTTCAGAGCTTCTATAAAAAGCATGTTTTACTCTCGACTGGGTTATCACGTGGGCAGATCAAAAAGAGCTTCTCTGCAATCTGATTAAAGATGTAACAGGGCGTGAAAATTCGGCCGCAGGCAGAACATTTCTACAAGGCAGTTGAGAACAAAAATGTATATGACGATGACAGTATGACTAAAGCTATCAAATTATCTACGGAATACGGGAAGGAATACGAAACCAGGCATGATGTTTACAAGTTGGGGATTCCCATCAGATCAGCCAACATGTCTGGTCAGATAGCAGATAGAATGGGAGCTGCTCCCAGCATGTTTCTAAGAAGTGATGACATACCATCAGGATGCATTCGGAGGCTTCTCTGTCAAAATGCCAGTGTGATGAGCTGCAATTCCACAGATAAAATCTTTGCGATCAAAAAGAGCATCGGGGTCTATCCCACTTACGATAGAATCAGCTAAAATAACTCTTAAGTAAAAGGCTCTGTCATTTAAATTCACGTAGAAATCAAGTCTAAACAGGTTTAAACTGCAGAACGGATAAGCTTTATCCAAGCAGGAATGTGACAAAGTTATCATAGCTGAGAGGAGTGAGTAAGAATCTTGGCATTGCATGAGAAAACATGTGGGAAGTTGATTGAGATCATTTTAACCAAAGGGAAAGTATCCGTAATTGGAGTGGACGCATTCTTCTCTTGAGGAATTTTCCTTATTAGTCATTTCTTTCAGTGGATAAAGGATTTTTGGTGTTTTGCATAGGTGGAGCGTTTGCATCATCTTTTATTTAGGGACACATGATAAAAGAGGGTGAAATTAATGTGATTATTTAGCCTGCTGATAAGGAACTATTTTTTAGAAGGAAAATTTTATTCATGTACTGCGAGTGACTAGTATCTAGTATGTGACCACTAATGTTAAAAAAAGAAATGAAATATCTCTCTTGATTCACAAATTTACTAAAATATCTAAGTTTCACTGCAAACATTTCTTCAGAGCGGAGAATCATGATGGTCAATTTGAGGAGCATCACTAATATAACTCTTAGTTAACTAGATGTTTTTTTTTACATTTTAGAAATGCACTAGCTGATATCAAAACAACCAAGAAATTTCCAGGAAACATAATTCGTATAGTTGCAGCAGAGGACACAGATCTCAATTACATTCAAAGAAAATATTGCGTTCACTTTTCCTATCATTATTGATAATTAATCATTCAATTTTGTTTGTTTTACTTGGTGCATTTTATGCACAAAACATAAGTTATACAATAATAATTTATAAATTTTGATTGTGTATTTCCAAGTTGTTAGCCAAAAGCCATATTTAATATTAAGCATTAATCTGGAAAGTACACAATGTGCTTTTTGTGCCTATTCAAAGCTCTTTTGTTCTCTAATGGGCTCCTGATTAATACTGTCCACACTGAAAAGACAAAACTGATACTATTTATTCATATGTTTTATATCTATCTCTATCTGCTATGTTAGTTTCTCAGGAACAACAATAATTTTCCCAGGTCAATTTGACTCAAGGCCTGTATCATTGTCCAAAAGTGTCATAAAAAGATTCCAGTAAACAACTTTATATCTCATAATTTACTCTATCACTTTTCCATATTTTGTGAGTTTTTTTGTCTATACTTCTCACAGATTAAAACTGAATGAGCGTGATACATTTGTCTTTAAAAGAAAGTCATATAAAAAACTTTTTAAATGTACACTGGAAAGACACAATAGCTTTATATGACATTGACTGATTAAACATTTCTTTTTATATTTTTATTTTTTAAAATAACGTTTTGTTGTTAAATTAATATGAGATACCTCCTATTTTAAATCTTAAAATTCAAATTGGTTCAATTTGACCATCAAAATAACAGAAGGGATCCTCAACATGTTACAGAATAAAAGAAGAGGGTTAGAAAAAGAAAACGTCCAGCAGGTGGCGACAAAAACATTGAGGCGGAACGTGGGAGTACATGCTTTTGTTTCCGGGGGAACAGTTCTTCCTTTCCTGTCGGCCATTTGTCGAAAGCGGTGGGTATCCGCTGTGCTCTGTAGAAAAAGTACAATTTAAACATATTTTAGCCTTTTTTTTAGCGCCTCACTGCTTAGATTTATTAAAATAATGTGATTCCGTGGGTGTATGCGGTTCTTTGAGCAGGTTTGCCGGTTAAATTGTGTGTAAATATTCAGATTTATCCGAGTGTGTGAGCAGCCGCACGCGGCCGTGTTATCAGCGTGCTAACTGAGAAGCTAATAAGCTACTTTTAGGGTTATTTTTCTTTATGTTAGCTTTAAAAACCATGTTTATATGTGTTTAATGCCCTTTTTAATATGCCACCATCGTATATAAGCAGCTGTATACGTGGTTATGCCTCCAAACTTTGAAACCGGCTTATATTTAAAGTAACTGGACCGCTTAGCATCTGAACCAGGGCCTTAAATGTAGCTTTTTTTAAAATGTTTATTTCAGATTTGTAGGCGACAACCTGCACCACCTTCAGACATGCAGAACGACGCTGGTGAATTTGTGGACCTCTACGTCCCTCGTAAATGGTAGGTGTGGTCCTCATCCTCACTTTTCTCTTTTTCCTGACATAATTTCCTCTTTTTCTGCATATAAATAAGTCCAAATGGGTTTTTTATTTGGGTAAAACATGTAGAAGTAATTGTGAAATTGATGGTTTATGTTTTATTTTGCGGCTAATTATTGTCTGCTTTGCAGCTCTGCTAGCAACAGAATTATTGGAGCCAAAGACCATGCCTCCATCCAGATCAACATTGCTGAGGTAAAGATGAAAACAGTTGTTTTACCAACGTCGAATATAAAAAATATGACTGAATAGTACCTCTGCCTTCTTTCGTCTATGTTTTATGCTGTTGTTGTTGACATCTACTCTTGAAGTGCTTTATACATAAAATTAATCATACTTCGTGCTTTTGGTAATCAGCTCATGTTGAAAAGGCAAATTCTGATTATCTCAGTCACAGCATGACTGAATTTCTTAGTATCACAATAAAGAGTTTAATGAAGAGGAATTTTTAATATTTAGTTGTTGAGTAAAGGTTCAGACCATTTTTCAGGTTTAATCACATTGTTAAAGATCAGCATGATGCGCAATAAACTTATGAATATAGATCTATCCAAGGTTTGAATTAAGTTGACCTGGAAAAGGTTTAAGTGGATTTTTGCTTCATTCTGACATCACAGAAAGCTGAAAAACCCAACTAAGTCTGGAACAACATTTTGCTGTGTAGGGATGTCACGATTATTTTCATGATCAATTTAATCGTAAAGCTTCCTAAATATCTGCATTTGATAATGTAAATATAGTTGGTCATTACTGAAATCCTAAAGCTCAAATTTATTTTGTATTGTTTCATATTCACATACTCATTCATATAATACTGGAATTTTTTTTTGTTTTTGTTTTTTAACCAGAGAAGAGGGGATTTTATTAAATTCCAATAAGAATTTGAATGGTACTTTTGTCTATTTTTTTTACAATCTCTTGTTTTCTTGACATCAACTCACAAATTAAACTTAACAGAAAAAGAGTTTTCATCTTATTTTATACATTTCCAACATTGTGAAATTAAAACATAATTGCGATAATCATAAAATCGTGATTATTTCACGAACAATAATTGTACCTAGAGAATCTATAATTGTGACATCCCTATTGCCATGCAGTTGTCTCAGAAATTATTTAAACGGTAATGTTGTCATTTTGAGAATTTTTAACTAATATTGACTCTACCCTAATGATGCAAGTACACTCTTTCAAAGATCAATTAACTTTGATTTTTAAAATTTTAAATATCTTTTAAATTTAACTAATCAGTAAATAGAATGGAGACTCAAAATCATTTATGAATAAAAACCAAACACAAGAAGAAACAATAATTGATAAATAATTAAGTTTCTGGATACAAAATTGCTCCTTGAAAATGATTAAATATGGGGTCATTATGTTTAATGACAGGTAAAATGAGTAAAACTGCGCGTTTGTTCCTCTGTAAATAAAAAAAGTAGCAACCAAAATACACCAGAGATCAAATAGAAATGACCGTGCTCACTTTCTCTTACCTTACAGTTGACTTGTTGCTTCAGGTCTATCCTCAGCTGGTTTTTATCTTCTCTCATACGGCTACTTGGTTTTTTATTTCTTATTTAAATATATATAAATTAATTAGAAATTCTGGATTCTGTGATTTGTTTCACTGATCAATTCTAAAAAAAGTTTTTTCATTTTAGTATTGTTATACTTAATTTTTTCCCAGAAACTAAATGATCATTAAAGGAAATGAGTTTAAGGTTTAATGTAAGAAAAAAATTGATTAAGATTGGACTTTACAAATCTGAGATATTATTTATTCACCACATCACTTTTCTGAGTGAAACATCAGTAGACTGAGTTTAATTGAAGTGAGATCTTTTCTTTTCATTCTGTTTGGACTTGTTAGAGGATTGTAGGGGACGTCTTTGTCTCTGAAATGATTTTGAGATGTCGTATCTCTGCTCTGAAGTTTGGAACGTTGTGATGTTTTCACGTGTTTTGTTTCCAAAGTGTCAGAGAAGCTGAAGTGCCTCCATTTCTTAGTGCGGAGGTTGGATTTTTAACTTGGTCGTCGTCTTCAAGCTTTGCATCCTCATTCCTTTTGCATCAGCATCACTTCGCATTCAAGCATCATAAAATATTAAACTTTAAAATCTAAGGTTTTATAATTAGTCTGAGTATTTCCATGGAACCTGCCTCTACTTTCAGATCAGACTGCTGCTGTTTGCAGCGACATGAAGCAGAAACATAAGACTCAGATTCAGCTTTGATACTGTGTTCATGTCACATTTATCCTGCTGTGTGGTTCCTTCTCTCCCATAAAGCTTAAAGCGAACAGCCGGCTATCGGGCTGGGGATAGAAATTTGCCTGCGTGTGGTCAGGAGGGTAAACCACAGAAGCGACATGACCGTCCAGCCGATGGTAACCTTTAGTCATCCGATGGGTGCATTTGCATCTGAATGGGAACACAACTGTTTATTTAGCGACACACGCCCATGTCGGATTTCATGTCGGTATTCTGACCCGGCCAACGTAGACAGAGTTTTACTTTCCCTTTAATACCGAATGGAATTTAATAAGAGATGGAAAACTCGGATTGTGGCTGGTTTAATTCCCAGTCACATAATTCCTCCGTCATACCTTCATGCTCCTTCCCTCGTCCTGTAGCCACGTTTTTTAATACAGAATAATTTGTTCCAAATCATGTAACTGCAGCCAAAGTATCTCCTGTAGCATTAACTGCATTTCTGTTACAAGGAAAGGGGTGGAAAAATCAAATTGTTTTACAATTTTGTAATTGATTTTTTTTTTTTTAAAGAAATGGTAAAAAATCAAACACGATTTTTTATTTCACAATTTTAAAGTTTTTTTTTTGCGAAATATTGGAATATATTTTTTTTATATTTTTGTCTTTTCAGTGTATGTGGACTGTTGTATAAATGTGTTTGTGATTGTGTGCATGAATGATGTTAAAAAATAATGTAAATTCTAAAACTTATATTAAAAATTTAAAGAGACACAGGAACAGTATTATTTATTATTTTTATTTTGTGTCTTAATTAAGTCTTTTTATGTTTCAGGTGGACAAAGTGACCGGACGCTTCAACGGTCAGTTCAAGACCTACGCCATCTGTGGCGCTATCCGCAGGATGGTGAGTTCGCCCGTTAGTCTAAAAACAGCCATCATAAACTGGTCTGACTCTGAATAATGTTGGTTTTAAGTTGACTGGATTGTCCTGCAAGCACAGTCCTGTTTCTGACACATTAATGCCGTACTAAACTAACGGCCTCTTAAAACAGGTGGCAGACAGACTTGTAGAGACGGGTTTCATCCATTAAATAGTTTTTCTTTCCTGGAGTGCAGTCAGAAAACGGGAGTTCGTAGAAAGTTTCCTGAATGAACCAGATTGTTTTACAACTTGGAAATGTGCTGTTAATTTTTAAAAATGGGTGAAAATATTTTATTTTTATGTAATTTCCCTCAGAAATTCAGATAAAATTACTGGTATTTTATCCAGAAACTAGCTTTTTTTGTGTGAAATTCTTCAGTTTTTTTTTCTCTAAAGATTAAGTTAAATACATTTTGTAAAATATTCAGTTTTACTTATTTGACCCCAGGTTAAAGTGCAACATTTCCAGGAAAAAGGAGTGGAGATGTTATCGTGTCTGTCAGGCTGGATGATATTTATCTCTAAAAGAAGGAAATGCAGAATAAAACACACAACCAGGAATAATGTTTAAAATGGAAGGAGGAGAGGAAAATAAAAGGAAGGCAAAGGTTCTACAGATTTCCTTAAAGGAATACTCCGCCCTCAGAATGATGTGCCTTCATTTTGTACTCACCCTCATGCTGATTAACACTCTGGAACACTTTCTTGATGTTCATCATGTAGCCGGAGATATCAGGA
>JAVQJG010112380.1:0-11353 GCA_036024015.1 Craterocephalus amniculus | reverse complement strand
TTAAAGGAATACTCCGCCCTCAGAATGATGTGCCTTCATTTTGTACTCACCCTCATGCTGATTAACACTCTGGAACACTTTCTTGATGTTCATCATGTAGCCAGAGATATCGGGAGCTTTTCGTTTTGAGGAAATTCCCATAAAGTGATGTTGAACTGGGCCCGTTCAAAAAAGTCCACAAAAACTTGGCAATATTCCACCATACTGCTCGTCCAATGTAATCCAAGGGTTCTCACTGGGCAACGTCCATAATTTACTCGAAACCACTTCATTTAGTATATATTTTTTAGCATAAACCGTAGCATGTTTTAGTTCCTGGATGACGTCACTAAAGTATGGTGGCCACGGTAGACTAAACCATACGGGAGTGCTTACAGACCCTGTCTCTGGATGCTGGTAATTCTTGACACTGCATCATTCCAGGGAGGTGGTAGGACTAAACTTAAGGGCCCCAACGTACACTTTAAATACCCTGAGCTCAGGTAGTTTTTTAAATGTATTTAATTTTTGGCCTAAACAGCAGAAACATACTTTTCGTTCTCACACCGAAGACTGATCATCTCGTTTCATGGACAATTTGGTATTGGAAAAACGGATACTGTGGACCAAAACCTTTATTGTCACATTTTTTAATAATTTGTTTTTGAATGTAAATAAATTGTCATTTGTTCTTAAGTGAGTCTGGTGCTCATAGGCTGGAGATTATTATCACAATCAAGGCTATTATTTTATAAATTGTGTTACATGAACACAGTTATTATATATTGGAATAATGTGTATTTTATTAATTATAATTGCTTGTATTGAATTCAGCAGTGTCTGAACAAGTGCAATGAGATGACTTTGTTCTGAATTTTCACTGTTCAAATAAATTGAATGTTGTATTTGTATGGTAGGTAGTCCCACTGATATTTACTCTCATCTATGAGACCTGTTCACCTAATCTGACAGACATGCCTTTGGATGATGGGAGGAACATGAAGAAAAGTCAAGCATACACAAGGAGAATATGCAAACTCCTGACAGAAAGACCAGTGATCAAACCCATCCCCATCCGAGGCCTGAACTAGCAATCTTCTCCTGCTTCTTGCAGAATGACAACCATGTCATTCATTTAGTATTAATAATGTAAATGTGTTTTTTCATCTAATCATATCAATTTTCTATCCCAAACCAAGCAGACTTGTTTTCTAATTACCTGAATCAGGAAGGCTTACCAGGAAGTATGATGAACTTTGCATAAAAGTAAAAATGCTGTCCATTTTACTTTTTATTATTTACTTTGCAAAACTTTTCAATAAAACACACAGACACACACATACACACGCACACACACACACACACACACACACACACTCACCACAGCAATTCAGCTGCAAATTGACTGAACTTCGTATATTCTCAGATGTTTTGTCAGTGGAGACAGAAGAAAAAAAAAGAAAAAAACCTGCTACAGGGAATCATTTATTTGATGTTTTTGCGTGGTGATTTAATAGTTTGAATACACATACAACATGACCAACTTCATGTTCAGAGAGATTTCCATTGCACTAAAGAATATGTAATTAAATCTGAGACAAAAATGGGACCCTGATGTTAACTTTTAATTTACACATGAATTAAACCTTGATGACTTTGATTTTAGTTGGACGCAGCAGCTTGGGAGAACAGCTCCACCCAGCGTAGCACTGACAGGTAAAGTTTTCAGCCCAGGTGTTGAGGTCAGCGGCAGATGGAAGACCAATGGCCAAGTACTTCCTGCTTCCTCGGAAGATGCGGAACTGGGTAGGGTTCAGGTGTAGGTAGGTGGAAGAGTTGTAGTTCTTCCTGATGCAACGTCCCTTTCCTTGGCATAACACTTCACTGCAGAGCATGGCAGCTGCAGTCACATTAGCTATGTATGGATTTAAAGTGGAGGTCAAGTAGTCGGACAGAGACTGGCAGGCAGGCTGCAAGAAGAGTGTGAGGTTATTAGTGGTGTGCTCTCCAAAACAGAAAAATATTTTTTATTGTTCTCCACAGTTGGGTCAGTATTAAAATGATGGTGCAGTGATCTGAAAAGAACTCTACTGATACATTGTACAAAGTGCAGGTGGAAATATATACAAGGATGGAACAACAAACAAATATTGATCACAATGAAAAAACTTTCAAATGTACGCAGAATTTTTTTAACCAAGGCAACGCAAATTTATCTGTATACCACACTGCACGTACAAGACAATTCCAACTGCTCCACATAAAACAAAAGCATTACAGCTGTGTGCTGAGGTAATTTTAAATCTAAAACAAGAGAAAGGGAAAAAGAGGACATTCAATCGAAAACGATTGAAAACATTAATATTAAATTTTTAAATATAAAATCAAAATTTAGGTGCCATAAGAAATAATGTCATTTGAATAAGTTGAAAGTAGATTATGAGCGAATCGGCAAAATCAAGGCTGCAGTTTGGATTTCATTGAAAAAATGTGCAGATTGGATCTAACCACCTTTTACAGGCATCTGTTGACTCCAAACTCAAATGCAGATGCTGCAATCTACAGGATTAGATAGAAAAGTACTTATTTTCTGTGTTTGTAAATTTCTGCACATCAACCATAGAAATTGGGAACTTATCATTTCTGATCTCAGACTATGACAAATGCTTTCAGTAAAAATACACAAACACTACAATATGCCATATTTCCTTCAGCAAGCTTCCCAAACGTATGCAGCTTATGTAATTTTACTCTGCTGTGAGGGCCAAGTTTACAAAATACCAAGTATTAAAAGCTAAGTATACCATTAAAAACCTAGCACAAAAAGTCATAAAAAGTAATTTTATTATTTATTTAACTGCATTAAAAAACAAGTAAAGCACTGAAATAGCTCTTGCACATCTGTTCGCAAAGATAACAAACACCTCAGTCACTGTGCTGTCAGTTCTTCCTAAAAAAGAGGAACTAAGGACAGACAAATTATTTGCTGAATAAAGCCTTGTCATCTGTGTCATTTTTTCAAGCTTTAAAAGAACTGCAATTTTCTTTGAATGTTGGCCAATGAATAAATGCTAAAATTATATTGTGCTGATTTGGAGGATAAGACCACTCCCAACACTTTAACACATTTTACTCTGGTTACCTTGCTGTTGTAGTCTTTGGTGCCTCCCCACAATACAATTCCAGAAGCACCGAGAGCGGCAGACTCTCCAACGGTGCTTATAAGATCAGTCTGAAAGGTTTAAAAAACAGAACTAATGAGAAATATAATTCTGTTAATGTGTTTCAGATTTCAGTGGCTAAAGCCATTTGTCACAATAGCTTAGTCAACACCTTAATGAAAATGTGCTGAAATTTACTCTACATTTCAAACCTCTTTTTTTTTTGGTAAAAGTGAAGGTTGCTTCCTTTGACATTACTATTAGATTTATTAAAGAAGGGAAGGCTTTTAACAAAGTTTCTTCTGTATCACAGGGCCCACTCACACTAGGTTAGTCCAGGGGACTTGGTTCAACTGGGCGTATATGTTCAAACACATATACATTTGGTTTGGTTTGCTCTTTATACTGCACTTTACTCAAGTGGACCAGACCACCTGGACAATGTCAACACCAGCTACAACAACTGAACCAGTGAAATATTCCCCAAAGTGACAACTCTGAGGAAGAGAAAAATCTGTCTCACTGATTGGCCATGACTGAAAATGGCACATTTAATGCGAGTAAACGGTAGAATATCAAAAATTCTTCTTTTTTTTTAAAGCTCCCCAAATGGTAAGAGAACCTTTACTTTAATGAACCAACTTTAATATATCCAAAATTCCACATACTCCTCCTTTTTTAACTGAAGAGGCATCCGTAAACATCTGTGCTGTTGGGGCATCCCAATAATAATACATTGTAATAATATCTGTGTAATGTCAGAACTTTACTGTTCAACAGAATTGCCCTGCGCCTTGCTCTGGTGTGACAGTGTGGGTCCTGTCACTATGTCTCCGACTGATCATGCGCCCTGGCTACTTAGCCAGAAGAATCCCTTTGGATTCAATCCCCACCTGGGCCCTCCTTCATCCTGCCACACTGGTTTGTCCGGAAATCCTGCAGATGCAGCTGTATGTCGTTTGCAAGTTAAAAATGAAACAGTATGAAAAAAAACAACAAAAAAACATATCATGTACAATACCATTACCAACAGCAGTATCAGCAACAAACTGCGTAGCTGCATAATCTCCATTGTACTACGTTTTTACAACTCAGCGGCTTCTTTGCCGGCTGGAATTAAGCGTCTGCTTCCATCTGCGTGGTGTGGAAACACAACGCTCGGTCAGTGGAGCGACTGCTTGATAAGCGACTGTGGAGCGACAATGATAAAAAAAAGAAAAAAAGATGCACTGTATGTGAAACAGAGCCAGTATAGTTGAAAATGGAAACATTGTATACTTTTCATTGAGCCACACCCAAATATGTGTGAAAACACCCGAATACATTAGTAAACATGATATGGCCAACAGAGAAACATTACCCCTGAAACTTGATATTGTTAAAGGGGAAGTTCAGTTTTTACAACCTGGACCTACTTTCTAGAACAATCATTTAGTCACCCAGTGAATTTTGTTGTATTAACTTTAAGTGGTGGCTTCGATGACGTCACTTCCAGGCTGCACCCTAGTGCCTGTAATGTCTATAAATAAGCACCTCCAAGCTGCTTGGAGCTCACAGTGGGATCGGGCTAGCGTTTAACGCATTGGTAAAATGAAAGAGTTTTGTGGCACAAATTGCCATATTTAGAGCCTGCAAAAACTTTGCCTGTTCACTCCCATTGTATTGGTTGTAGGCTGATTGCAAATGGCTCCAAATATCTCCTGAAGGAGTTCAAGTTACACCAAAACTTTCTGGGTGAGTAAATGATCGTATTTCATGCAGGAAAATAGGTCCAGGTTGCAAAATACCAAACTTCCCCTTTAATAATAACTGCCAAATAGCTGGATATTAATCAGCATTAGTTTAAAAATTGCCCCAACATAAGCAACACATTCATCAAATTAATAATGTAGGAGTGGCCATAGCTGGTGGATTGCCATTGTGTAAGAGCCCAGAGAGGACAAGTGTTTTATTTTAGTGAAATATCCTCAGCAGGAAGTTTATCCCGGTCACACTAACCGGCCAGCTGCCACCTTTCCACCAGTTCAGCTAAAAAACCATTACTTTGTATGATTCTTGTCTGGAAGCATCCAAGCATGAGTAAGTTACTGGTGTTTGATACCACATCAAATTTCAGCTATAAAAGTCCAATGTTTTTCAGTATGGTTGCTGCTCAGCGAAGTGGACCTCCTGCCTGGTACAGCAGCAATTTCACAATCTGAGAAAGACTTTGAGACAGACAACATTGCAGGTAGGATTTCTTTTTAAATGCTGGCACCTTCTGATTGCTGTCAGACATTCAGGTCAGAACATGCTGTTGTGCTGTTGTAGCAGAATCATTTTGCTGGCATGGATCTTTTCAAACAGAGTAGACCAATAATTCTATGCAGTCTTGAGGTTCTTTAAAGAGTCTAGTATGCCTAGTATAGTAGCCTAGTATGAACAGCAGGCGAAGCAGCAAGGTATCCAGTGTATAACTCTACTATGTGCTCTATGTCAAGGGTTCTTGACCTTTTATATGCTGGGGACCAACTTTACAAGCACAAAGTGGTCTGTGTTGGTATTCGTGTAACTGGCATCATTCTAGATTCAGTTTGAATTCTACAACCAAACCAAATCCATATGTGCAGATATATGAAAATAATGCATGCAAATATGAAAATAATGCACTTTAGTCGGTATTACAATCCTCGCTGAACGCCATATAAATAAATATATATATACAATTTTTAACCTGCGGGTTAAATAATAAAATACCTGTCGTATACCTGTAACAGTAATAGTGATATTAGCATAATCTTCTAGGCAATGTTCGCCAACTTGAATAACACATACAGATTTGTGGAGTGTTATGTTGGGAAGGTTACATGAGAAATTAAGTATTTTGATCATCTGTTTTAATCCTGAATTATGTTGATTTTTTTTATTAATGTAATCTCAGATAATTTATTGAATAAAAAAAAGTTTTTACTTTTGGGGTTCATTTGAATATTTCTGGCAATACACTGTTGTTATCAAATTGAATTCATAAAGGTCTTAAAGGTCTTTGCAAGGTCAAAAATTTGACTTATTGAAACCTGCAAGAACCCTGGTAAGCAGACACTAAGCACATGTCTGTGCCTTCACATGGTTGATAAAGGAGGCCCCAGAAACCTTTTTACCTCCTATTCAAACTAAGCCCTCTTAAACGTGAATTAGTTAGTTAGAGACCGCTAAGTTAATGAAATTTTAAGAAACAGAACACTCACCAGGCTCTCAAACTTCTCAGTCTGATCCCGGTACAGTAGCCTGGAGTAGACAAAGATTGGCACTGTATTGGGACGTTTCGGGAGTGCTGCAACTCTCATAGCCTCCTGGACACGATTGCGAACAAAAAGTGAGGCTCGTGGGGAGTTCCTCAGGCTCAGGTGGAGGTATACAGATGGAAAAAGGGCAGTACTTCGCTCCCATAGCCACAGCATCTCATTGTTCTGCTTCTGGGTCTTTGTGGAGCACTTCCCTGTGTAGCCTGGCTTATTCCATCCATAGTTAAAGCAATCAGGGAACAGGTAGAAGCCCCAGCGGCGGCTTGGACGCTCTCCGATGCCGAGGCTGATAGTTTTCTCCATGAAGCGCCGCCCAGCCAGCTGAAACTGGTCCTTTGCTAATTTAGAAATGTACTTTGATGACAGAAATGGAGCAATCTGTAGGGCATGAGTAATGGACAACTTCTGATAAATACGTTTTGATCCCCAATTCTGTTCCCACAGGGGTCGCCAGGACTCCCAATCAATGACAGCAAGCCCAGGAGATGAATCTTGAGAGATGTAATGATCTATTTGATTTTGGGCTTTGGCAAGATGCTCTGTCAAGTTGCCATTTTGGGGGATACCACCTTGGTAGATTTTCTGCTTGTTGACATCAGCTTTGGGGTAATGGCCCAACCTGTCTTCATAAAAGATGGTAAGAAACTGACCTGGTACAGCCGCAGGTGTAGTCACTGCCTGGAAGGCTGCAGTATCCAGTGGGATTTGAAGCTGACGGCATTGGTCTGTGGGAGCATTCCATATGGCAACAAAGGGATGGTTATGGATCAATGGTGGCTCTGTTTTTGGTAACGCAAAGATGGAGGTGACTGAGGCAATAATACAGAGGACAACACAAGGGTGGAAAAGTGAGGGCATCGTGATGGCTCTGGATGAAGGTGATAAGAAAAAAAATATTAGTCTTACTCCCAGATCTATCAAAGGCTTGAGTGTGTTAAAATGGGTTCAGCACGTTTGAAAAGCAGGTGCAAGCTGACTCTCTGGATAAGGAGCAGAAGGAGACTTCTGCAGGACTGCAGACACATCAGTCTGATTTACACTATTTTCTGCAGACTGAATAATACAGTTTTCATTTGTAAATCAGTAAGTTATCAACACAGTAAAAGGACACCTCCATTAAATGTGACTTAGTGTCCCTAAACATGTCAGGGTATCTGACACGTTTAAACCTGCCAACATTTGCCCAACGAATGTTCTTAAATCACCTGCAGACTGTGGCCCAGCCCCTTGTGCAAAATTTTAGATTGAAAATGGCTACATGTAAATTGGGATCTTGACAGATCCAACCTATGGGATTACTTTTAGGAAAAAATTAATTTCTGTTATGTATTTTGAGGATTGAAGCTAATTGGAAAACATTGGAATAATGTAAACCGTGTTACAATGACATTATTTGAGCATTTTTGTGTCTTAGGACAAGTGATAAATTTATTATAAAATTTGACATTACGCAAAATGTGGACTGCCTCTACTCTCACAAAATGTGTGTATGTGTGTGTTTTTAAACAGATTATGAGCCCTCTAATTTTTCCCTGGTTAAGTAGTGTAGATGACAGGCTATGAAAAATTTTAAGTTGTATTAGACACAGGTTTGAATATTTGATTATGTTCTCCCATTTAAAAGTGTATGGTTCTGTAAAACTGAGCCTACATACATTTATAGTTATTGCTCAATATGTTGAACTTCTAAAAGTTTTAGTATAGTTATGTTTTACTGTGACCAAGTTGTCAAAAAGTTGTTGAAATAATCACGATCTACATACATGTTCACTGGTGCAGCATTAACACAACTTCACAAAATGGAAAATGAATGTATTGAGTTTGGCTTGACTGCAGGCCGTTAGATATTTGGAAGCTGTAAAAATAACAAAGATCACAGAAAAATGTTTTCAATGAACCATGTCATATATTGAATTGAATATGAATCTGAGTTAAGTGCTATCTTTACATGCTCTGTTCCTGGTAATTGAAAAGATAGTTAAAGAATAACTTTAATTAGTAGCTGTATAGGGGAGGTGAGATGTGTTAAAAAAAATCATTACAAACAAAACAGTTGATTTAAATGGATTAAATAAATTTTAACATATCCTCTTGTTTTTCTAAAAGATAACATTTTGGGTTGTGACACCACTGACATCTAACAACGCCACAAGTCAGGGGTTTAAATTTTTTGCATGTCTTAATGAAAAATGTCATACAGTAAATACTTTAATAAATACTATACTATAAAAAAATCTGTCACAACGTGTCAAATAATACATTTTTCTAAAAAACAAAAACAAAACAAACAAACAAACAAAACATGATGCAGACTCCTACCTGCTGTTCTCTTCGGTGACTAGTGAAGCTATGCTCAAGGTTACCAAACTCCCCTGTGTTTTTTTTTCAATTTTTGTGCTGTTTCATGTTTTTACGGAAATGTTTCTTCACTCTTATCAGTCCCTATCTCATCGGCAATAGTGTCTTGCAGGTTCTTAAGAGACTAATAGTAAAAGCAGAAGTTTTCATTACATGAACACACAGCCACGCACACACACACAAAAGAACATTTCTTTATACACAAGAGTGTTTGCAAATACAGTAATCAGTATTTTAATGGTTAAAAAAAAGCGCAAGCCTCTTGCGCTTACCTGCGACGCCGATCACGTCACTACGGTGCGCCATGGAAAAAGGTTGAATTCACTCATAAATCACTCCGTACTGTAGAATGATCCGCTACTTGCAAAGATAATAGCAACATGATCCGTGTTTATGTTTTTCCAAATTGCAAAAATAGAATGTAGCCAAACGTTCTACTGTATGGAGTGAATTTGCCCTTTTGTAGTGATGTAGTCGCCGTCGCAGGTAAGCGCAAGAGTCTTGAAAGGACCCCTGAATGACAGCAAAAGAAGTACAGGCTGCATCCATGTCACAGAGGGATCGGACTAGCATTTTCTAACCACACATTGTTAAAATGAAGGAGTTTTGTGGCAGATAATGTCTTATTTAGAGGCCGAGCGGCTTTTGCCCCGAAAGCTCCCATTATATGGATATATGCTGATCACGTGTGGATTTTGCTGTAGGAGTTCAAGCTGTGCCACAACTGTGGGTGAGTAAATCTGGGTCTTCATATTGGAAGGAGAATTCCCCTTTAAGTTTAAGTTTTTCTCTTAAAACTGTTTCTGGACAGTTTCAGGGGTTGCTGTAAGGTGGACTTTCCAGACCAGTCTTGGGTTGACATTTACTTTAAGTAATAAAGCATAAAAAACAAAAAAAGAAAAATCAAATATACAACTTATTCTACCTTAGATATGTCCAGATATGTTCATAACTGAAAGATGAGCAGAATGAACAAGATGGTTATTTCACACAAAATAACAGATGAAGAAAAGTAATAAGTAAAGAAGACCAATAATTGATAGTTTAACAAACTAAACAGTTTCTATATTACATAATGCAAACCTCTGTATTTCATTTCTCTTACAGTTTTGTAAAATATGACCTCATGTACTGTCATCATCACAAAGATATTTATTGTATATCACATGAAGACTATGCAAAACTCCACAGAGGTCCAATATAGTGATAATTCATAGACTCAAATCAGGCTCGTAAGAACTAATTCAAAGGCTCAAGAAGGGCTTCTAATCACAAAATGTACATTAGATTTTACTACAGCCAAAACAAAAGGACTTGGAAAAAATCTGACGGAAAAAGTAGCAAACTATCAATAAAATTATGAAGTGTAAAATAACATTTAATTAAAAAGTTTATATTTTCCCCAAAAACTTGCTTAATAAGTATAGGAACTATTTTATGTTAGCTTCGCTCGATAGTAAACAACCGTTCGATACTACAGCGGGATTCTCTCATTCACCATTTAAAAGCTTGATGATGGGAGCCTGTTGATTAATGTGTTTTTATGGTAACATAACTGATATGTAATGCTGAAATACAGTACAGGTTGTCTCTGCACCAAATGAAGTTTTACTGACACTATGCAGGATCGCTTGGGGGAATACCTGGACAGCACGTAACTGGGATTCCTGGCGAGCAGGAAGATGGGGATCAGGAAAACTTTAGATGTAAACAGGTATTCAACCCACACAAACGGAAGATTTTATCTCTGTTGGCAGCAGACTTTTGTTACACTTCTTTCGTATCGAGGTGAACGGATAACAGGAGACTAATATTATCCTTTCAATAAAACAGATTCTGTGTTGCATGGTCCAAAATAATCTGATTAGAGTGTGTAAAAGAAGAAAAAAAAAGTAAAGAAAGAAATTTGAATCTCTGTTGTAAACTACAGGATCGAGTCTTCCTGTTTCAATGCTGCTGAACAGAGATATGGATAATTGATAAGGGGCCACTGTGTCATGTAAATCGGTGATAATGTACAATCAGGACGCCCGTTCAATGCCAGTGGCTCGATTGCTCAGTGTCTTATATCTTGGTAAGATAAAATGCTTTGATAGGTTGTCATACCTTTAAGTATGAACTTAGAAATTACAAGGAAAATGAAATGTGACCTTGCTACAACTGCCTGTGAAATGTGTACATTTTTACAGGCAATCTAATAGAAGTATAACTTCATTTGGAATGCCATTGGGTTGCCTGATGACAAGATGCTTCCATCTGCTGGTTATTTTTGGAAAAACAGCGCTGCTGCTCAGTTACCTGAACTATTCTCACCAGCTGGAGCTGGCAGCCTGCACTGCTTGAGAAGGTGCTGCAGGCTTTCATAGAAGATAAATGGTAAATATAAGCTTTTGGCCCTTAAAGAAGGATACTTGTTCATTCTATCCTATGTGAAAGTGAAAGCAAAAAATACATCAATTGATCTATTAAAAATAATTTATTGATGTTTTTTTCCATGTATTGCTTTTTAAATATCAATTACATAAAAACAGTGTGATCATGGCCGTGCACAGACAATTTGTGGGGCAGGTG
>JAVQJG010112359.1:0-22412 GCA_036024015.1 Craterocephalus amniculus | reverse complement strand
ATCCATCCATCCATCCATCCATCCATCCATCCATCCATCCATCCATCCATCCATCCATCCATCCATCCATCCATCCATCCATCCATCCATCTACTGTTTATCTGAGGTAGGGTTGTGGGGCTGCAGCCTAACCAGAGAAACCTGGGCTTTCCTCCCTCTGGCCACTTTTTCCTGCTCATCCAGGTGACCATTGTAATGTTCTGAAGCACATTTATTGGATTACACCTGAACACAACTTAAGCAGATACTACATTGTGATTGGTAGTTGGTGTCCTGTACACAGTGAAATGGTATATGTATGGTATATGAAGGCTAACAAACAGCACGTGCTGATCGTTATGCCTGCACATCTGCACAAAAGAGAAACGAGATAATCATGAGGTGTTCCCAGGCCACCTCAGAGACATGGTGCCTCCAGCTTGTCCTGGGGGGCCTCCTCCAGCAGAGAATTGCCCAGAACTCCTCAGCAGGGAGGCATCCTAACCAGATGTGTGAGCAGTGGCTCCACTCTGAGCTGCTCTGACATGACTGAGTTTGTCTTCCTGTTTCTAGGGGAGAGCCGGCCACTCCTGCAGAGGAATCTCATTTTGTATCCGTGATCTTGTTCTTTCGGTCCCTCCCTACAGCCCGTGGTGTTAGGTAAAGGATGAAGCATAGAACAGCCTTTTGGCTCAGCTCCTTTACTACACCAATAGGCCGATGCAGAGTTCTCATCACTGCGGATGTGACACCGACCCATGTGTCAGCCTCCTCTTCCATTCTCCCTCACTAGTGCACAAGACCTTGAGTTACTTGAACTCTGCCTGTGGATCTCATTCCACCCTTTCCTGGCCAGGCAGATTCCAGTGGAGGTAAAAGTGAAATCTGTTCAGAGATCTGCTGCATCATATTTCATAATCTGTTTCCACTGATCAACATCAAAATCCAACCTTTGACAGGCTTTATCTCTCCTTACTTTTGCTTCCAGACTTTATGATCTTTCAGTGGTTCTCAACCTCTCTGAAGGTCTTTTAAAGTTTTTCTTTAGGCATTTGTTTTGGACTTTTTAGTCCAGTCCTTGTATCAGATCATTCTCAAAAGATTTAACTCTGACCTGTGAATAATTGGCTTCTAACTAAAGGAATGAAGTAGTGTTGTCTATACAACAGTCAGCTAAGCTCAGGACTCGTTTTAAACGGGATCTTTTTGCTCTGGATGCCAGCAGCAGCTTGTCACAAACACACATCATTTGCTCCTGTTCCTTTAGATGCATCTGAAAAATACCACACTTAACACAGCCTGACAGACAGAAAATGAAATCTTTGCAGCGACAAGATGATTCCTGAATACTGTCATCTGAAAACATATTGCAGCATGTTAGGCAGCAGCTCCTTAAAACATTTAAAGAAACTGGACAAAAGAAGAAGTGTCATGCCTAAAAACATGATGATGATGAAACAGGAGCGCTCCGAGCTTTTTGCGCGGTTCTGGCTGCACAAACATCTTCGCTATCAATTGATGTCTTCTTTTATCTTCCTGTTTTTCTCGTATTCTTTGATGACCTGCTTCTTTCTTCACAGGCAACAGCGTGTTGCTCTGACTTGTTCCTCATTTTCTTTGGCATCTCTGCCGTCTGCAGACACATCGCCAGCTCTGCATCACCTGGGAAGCTGCGAAATAAAAAGCCCAACGGGGCCCGTGCTCTCATCCAGGCTGTGGGACAACATTTTAGGCTGGCAGGAGGGACTTCCTCCAGGCGATGACTGGAAGGGCATCATACTTCCAAAGCAGCTGCTCTCATTAAGAAAAACAGCAGCTGTTTCATTATCTGGAACATTTGAAAAGCTTTATTGTCATTAGTGGGAAGGGAACTGTCTGACGGCTCAGATAAAGTCTCCTCACTTACTGGATCAAACAGTCCGATACTGTAGATCCCTTTTTTTATTTTGGGGTGGATCATTCATGTGGCAACCCATGAACTTGCCCCATGGGTTAACTCTAATTAAAATTGTTGAACTCCTAACCTCATCTTACAGGCCAGAGGCAAATAGTTTTGAAGTGGAGCTTCCTTGCATTGAAGTTTTTCATGCAAAAAGCTCCTTGCCCCCCAAAATGGTGGTATTTAGACGGATGCTTTTATCTCAGTGTTGGTTGTGAGTTTTTTTTAGTTTTTAGCTTGGTTGGAACTTCAGACGCTGAAATCTTTGCTCTGAAGCAATGAAAATTGATTGTTGAATGACCCTTTTAAGAGATATGAGCATAAACCCTTGAGCTTGAAATCTTTGGAGAGCCTCCTGCTCGTTTGGGAACATCATTACACTCCTGCACTTTCCCCATTAGTGACCCTTAGGTCCAGAGAAAATGCAGATGAATTGGCAGAGCATTGATTAAACAGGCTGAAAGATGTTCTCCCCGTAGGACGATTTCTCCCTGAAGTATGTCGTCTTTTTTCTTTCTGTGTAGTGGTAAATGGACAAAATGCATCGGTATGATCAAAATCACAGTTCAGCTGAGTTTGCTTCCAGCACGTCAACAACAAATAAACAAATACATCCTGGGAACATCTTCCTTTTTGTATTCCACCTGAATTAACACCACCTCTTCATGCTGTCTCATCTTTTTATCTTCTTCCTCCTCACAGAAACTTTTCCAAACATGTCCAGCACAAAATCTTTCACACAAGCAAAGTGAAAATGGTGAAATATTCCTTGTCTTGTTATATCTTTACATGGACAGCAGATAAAGTTTATTTAGTTTACATGGAGTAAATTTAATAAGAAACTCTTGAGATTAAGATATTCAGTAATTCTCAACTCTTCTAAATAATTAATAATCCAGGTTTTACCTGTGTTTGGTTCCGATCAAAAGGTTTAACATGCAGTTCACCACAGTTTGATGCACATGTCTGGTGACTGGTGTCCATCTGAAAGTATCAGCGCTGATCACACACATGCCTGGGGTGGACCAAGCAGCATAAAGCCGAGGTGTGCTCGCCAGAGTGTTTTGTGTGTGTTGTTCACCAGAGGAGGAAATGACATCATGATGCACTGTGGCATCGGCAGCGTGATGCTAGGGTCAGTGCAGGGAAATGAATGTTATCTTCACATAAGGACATCCTTTCATAGAACCTGCATTCCCCTGTAGCAGCGGGATAATGCCGCCTGTCAATCTGCAGCAAATGTTTAAGAACGCACAGCAAACCACTGAGTTTGATGTTGGATCCAAATCTCAATGGAAACAATCCAGTTCAAGCTAATCCTGCATCGTGTGGTGGAGTCCATGACTCAGAGAGTCAGGGCTCTTATATATTTTATGAATCCTCAGGAAAAGTCCAACAGCGTAGAATATAAACAGTGTTGGCACCTTTCCAGACATAAAACTTATTGTTCTTCTTTGATAAATTTGTCTAAAACAGGTTTTTCATCTGTAACAAACAGTAATACCCTTTATTTGTACACATGCTTTGAATGGACCCATCACCGACTGCTTCCATATTTACACTCCTGGTCTGAGGGCCACTTCCAGCTCATTGGAAAGACGAGGTTTAAAGGTGGTAGCTAAAACTTTAATTCCTCTCTGCCAGTAGGCGATGGAGTCGAACTCGCTCGTTCTCATTTCAACCTTCAATTGTACCGGTTGCCAGGTAACAGTATGGCATATAATATGCTACTTAATGGACATACCAAGTACAGTCCATTTGCCATTTACAACTGTTGTTAGACAGATGTTGTTAAAAGGAAGCACATTTGTATTCATGTCAATAAAAAAACTATTATGTCGTTAACAGAACATGGTTCATTCTGTGCGGCGTGTCGGGCCTCAGGTTTCCAGTCAGGCCGGGGGTGGGGAACCCGGGTCCTCAAGGGTTCCTGCAGGTTTTCCTGGTTCAAATCAAATGGATTCAACAACCAAACAAATGCTACACAGTGGCTCGTTTCTTTGAACCAGCTGTGTCGTTGCAGAGATGCACGGAGAGCCTGCAGGATGAGGACCAAGGTTCCCACCACTGAGTCTGGCTGCTCCTCACACAAACTGTGCTGCACCTGTTGCTCAGCGTTAGTCTGAGGAATCTCCTCTGTAGTAAACCAGGGCCTTACATTGTGTTACTATAAACATGCTTTTTTGTGCGTTGCAGTGCATTTATGTGTGCAGCTAGCTCCAAGTGGAAGATGAGTGGAAATGATCTTTTTCATGCTGTGGATTTGTTGGGATTGTTAAAACAGGAAAAAGTCAGTCTGCACAAACAAATGTCTAATTTAATTTGCTTTTTATTCTGATCTAAATGCCTAGAATTCTTCATTAGTAAGGTCAAAGCAAACTTTAAACGATGTTTCCACACAGTAAGCGACTTTTTCAGTCAGAGTTTCTCAGTTCTACGATTCTTTATGACCTCTGAGCAGAGAAAAAGAAGAGCCCCAATAATTGTTCAGTTATTAGCACAAAGAACACACACAAGGCTGCCCTTTAACAACCTACCAACTCTCCATGCAAACACACACACACACATACACTTCATGAATAGACATATTCATACAAACAACAACAGACACACATTCATCCTCCTCCCACCTCACCAGCTCCATTCATAACGTCATCTCTCCTTCATCCCGCTTTCTCTCTCTGACTGTGATTAATCCTCATTGTCTCTTCAAGGTTATGAGCACACACACATACTCATACATGCTTATGTGTCTCTATGACAACCGCTGCACCCATACCCGTCTCCTCAAAGCCAACAAAGCCAATAATTTGAAAGCTTAGGAGCCTTTGCATGTGTGCATGCGCTTGTGTTTGCAGGCGTGTGTGACAGGATGCTGAAGAGACGGGATAAAAAAAGAAAACACAGGCAAGATGGATGAATAAACCACTCTATTTTCCCAATGTCGGAGTGCCAATGGCTCTATTATAACTCGGCCAAAGTGCTGCAGACACCAGCAGCAGAGCCCAGGTCATAGGAGACAGTGTGTGTGTGTGTGTGTGTGTGTGCGTGTGTGTGTGTGTGTGTGTAAAAGGGAAAATGCGGGTTTGACTGATGAGGTAATATGAGCTCAAATGAAGGTAGCTGCTGAGGCGGATTGAGCCCCGGGGTCTTTCCAGGTTGCTGGTGGATGAAAACACACAGCCGGCCTGTTGAAGGTGAGCCTAATATTCACTCAGGTGTCCGCCAACGTCCTCTAATCTGATTTGTTTTCAGGAAATGCAGGTGGAAGAGCTCTCCGCCGTCAGGCAGGCGCTGCAGGCCGACCTGGAGACGTCCATCCGCCGCATTGTGGACCTGCAGGCCGCGCTGGAGGAGGTGGAGTCGAGCGATGAAAGCGACACAGAGAGGTAGCGAGACCTGAGTGAGGTTGTTCTCCTGTAAAATCATCACACCGGTGTCCTTCAACTCAACCTTTTCACTGCTCTGCTCTTAAATCCAGCGTTCAAACTGCCGTGGAGTCCTTTACTCAAAAGAAAGACCTGTAAGGAACTGGTGGCTGCGTGTGTGAGGTGGTAGTGTGCCGGTTTGACCTGAGCATCAGGTCCTGATGTGGGATCAGCATTTTTACAGTGAACAAGAACTTAAAGGATAATTCATGTGTATCACATCTAGACTTAAGTCATAAATTCCTTTACTGGTGAAAATATTTTCATTAAATCAGCTGCTCAGCTGAAATGTGGCTTAAAAAGATGAATCAGTTGATGCAAACCCTGCAGAAAGTAAGGAATCACCACTATTGGAGGATGCTTATCCAGCTGAATAAACTGAGATTGTCAGTAAATTTAAATAAAATGTATGTTTTTAATGCAACGGCGACTACTTTCTCCCAGCTTCTCCGGTTTTTCTGACAGCCTGGATTCTTTAAAGAAAGTTGTTGCAGCCTTCTCTAGGGATGGGCTTTCGATTAAATCGTCTTCATTGATTATCAGAAAAATTAACAATCGATTACTGATTAATCTTTAATATTTTTACAATGAAATTCAATATTTATAGCCTATATTTAAATAAATGAAAAGTAGAAAAAACCTAGTGTGTTTCCTTATTTAGATTTTTATCACAAGGTGAAGTTAAATGGGATTCATTCAATGGTTACACTGGAAAATTTGCACTTAGAGTACATGCAACGTCAGTACCAGTCTAAAGATGCATTCGATTAAGGGATTCAAAAATAATGTTGTCTATTAATTATGCCCTTCCCTACTTCTCATATTACATTTGAAAGATCAGCCGTGTAGGACTGAGCTTCACCAGACTTCCTTTGATAGAAAGTCCACTTGATAAGTTTTTTTACAAAATAAAACAGCTTAATGAAATCCTCTAAAAGTGGTGATTATATATGAACCCTCTGGTGTTTCTTGAATTTACTCTTTCTTTGGAGAGTAACCACAATTGTCCTTTAAGGTGCCCCGAGAAAAAAAAAGACCTAAATATTTTAATCCATAATAAGTAGATCATAAATAGTTACCATGGTTAAATGAAATAGCTGATAATTTCAGTGTAATATTAAGTAGATAGTCCAACTGACCATGCAGGATCTGATCTAACAACCTGCTGCATCTTTCATTATTCTGATGAGCTCTGCTTCAGTGTGGGATCTGTCTGCATTATTTAGTCAGGCAAGACAAGAGGAATGAAAGCAGAACAACCAGACAGAGCTGGCTTGCAGTGGAATGATCTGTTGCTGCTCATCAACTATCACCTGCAATGTGCTTGCATGCTCATTGCAGCTAATAATGATAGAGCTAGCTAAAGAGCAGAAGGGGTGTTGAGGTGTTTTTTCCTTCTCCTTCAGTGACTCTGTGTCCAGTGTTGGCTCAGTTGGGACGGAGGATGTTGGAGAGGGGATTCGCAGCCGGTTAGGAATTCCAAGAGTAGGATCCCGCAGTGGTGGCTCACCATACAGCAACCAAGATGGCCGCCAGTCTGTCACTGACACCATGAGCACATACAGCTTCCGGTAAGTTGGATAAACACCATTCAACCAGGTTTGTAGTTAATGCCGCAAAACAAGAAGCAATGAGGTGAAAAATATTTCTGATTTCAGATAAAACAGTTAAAAACATAAAAACAACAGGCTGGAAAATCAGAATAGTTTTACTTTGAGAACATTTCTGCTTTAGATTTACCACGTATCCATCAAGATGTAGAGATTCCTGGATTCTTTCATCCAGTGTGACTGTCACTGTCATGGACTTTAAGGTTTTCTTATTAGTCTCGGCATTTCAACATGGGACTGATCTCCCTAAACTGTCCCCAAAAGCTCTGAACAGGATGTGACATCTGCTTCTGAGCGGAAGGACTTCCTTATCCTAATCGGCTGACATAGCCGTCATCGTCGTGCTGCATGCTGCCGCTGAACTCTGGCTGCAGACGGCTTTGTTTTCCACCAGATCTGACAAAACTCACTGCTCAGAATTTCCCTCGTCATGAAAAATGAAAAGACGCTCACCAAAGCGTGCACACTTACCGACAAACTCCAGCCCATGATGGCCACCAAGGCTGGGGATGACTTAAAATTTCAATGTCTTCAGGGATGAGCCTAACAGAAATAAGTGATACTTAAACTAATGTTGAAAGGGAGCTTTGGGTTTAGGAATTAACGTCTGAACCCTGCGTGAGGTGCACTGCAGCAGGGAAGAGCTGGACTTTCTATACTTAGAGAGGAGGACGTCCTTTTCTCAGCAGTCCCCTCAGGACGGGCGATATGTAAAAGTGCTTCTGGGGACAGTGTGTGTAGGAATGTGTTCAGTTCACTCAGAAAACAAAGGTCCCAGGTACCTAAAGTGGCACAAAAGATTATCAGTGGGTGGTACCCTGCTGTACCCCTAAAAGTGCAGTTTGTACCTTTATTAAGACCTGCACTGTACCCTGTGTCTTGGCTTTATAATGTATAAACATGTTCTAATGAGGGTGCTGTAGTGTCAGTGTCAGTTCTCTGTTTAAAAATATTTAGGTACTTTATTAGTGAGAGTGTGGTGCGGCTTTGCTCATATTTCAGAGAACATGGGTTAGAATCCACTCCATTTATTTCACCTCCGAATCTCTCCCTTTTTAACTGAGCCCTGACTTTTCTCTTCATATTTGTTGCCTGGGGTGCTGATGTACAAAACACAGTGGATTTATACGCATGTTTTCTTAAATAGTTTCAGAAATGTTCCGTCTGATCAGACACAAAAGGCCCTAAGTTTAAGTGTCGCTGTCCCTCTCCTGCAGCTCGTGTGTGGACTTTGAGGAGGAGGGCTCTGAGGCTGGCGGCGTTGGTGGCAGACGTGTTAGCCGGGCCCCGTCCTCCTCAGCGCTGTCCGAGCTGCTGGATGGGCTCCGTAAACGCAGAGCTGCTGCCGACGCCGGAGACGGAGCCGGAAGCACCGTGTCTCTGCCAATTTACCAAACAACCGGAGCCTCCACCCTCAGACGGAGGTCGTCGGCCCTCTCTCTCGGCCCAGAAGACGTGCAGGAAGCCCGCCCTCCTGGCATCCTCAAACCATCCTCCCCTCTCCTCCCTCGCGCCGCCAGCACCCGCTCTGTCACTGACTGTGAGGAATCAAAAATCCCGCGCTTCAGCTCAAGCGACTCGGCTTCCTCGCTCCCGTCGCTGCCGCGCCTCTCCTCCCTGTCCATCCCAGAGGAAGGTCCAGATGATTCCCTGCGCTCCGTAACCACTCCCATCCAGCGCTCCCCTCAGGTACAGCGCCGGTGCACGCTGGGGAGTGTCATCACCGCACACGGAGGTGAGTGCTCTCTGGGTTCAGAGCCTATGGTGTTCCAAAACCGCCGCCTAGCTGGCAATCGCGACGACGCAGCCTCTGACATCCTGCCCGCCATCCGGAGGGCTCAGTCCACCAGCAGCCTGGCCAGCTCGGTCCGAGGAGGAAGGAGGGCGCTGAGCGTCCACTTCGGAGAGCTGCCTCCTTCCACCCGCAGCAGGAAGGGCTCAGAAACAGAGTCCTCCAGCTCAGGCGGGTCAGGCGGGAGCTCCCAGGGCAGCGGGCCCCGACGCCGCTTTGACAGGCCGCAGGGAGAGAGGCTGGAGGCGGAGGGCAGCGAGGGCGGAGACGTGGCCTCCGTCATGAAGAAATACCTGAAAAAGGAGGTGGACTGACAGATGAGGTGAGGCGCAGAGAGAGAAGTCTTTATGTGTGTATCTCCGGGACTTTAATTTAGTGTTTCATGCATCCAATTTTGTCTATTTCAGTGTCCTATTTCCCAAAAGTATCTTAAGCTGATTGTGAAATCCTTTCCGAGCGCCGCTGCTTCCTTCCTTTCCTCAAAAATGATAAAAGGCTGTCACTTCGAAGCTGGCCTGATAGATTTTACATTAGCTGTTTTTTTACTCTATGACTCCACATGGAGCCGATATTTGAGTCACGTTTTTAGGATGTTATTATTTGCAGTTTGGAGGAAGACATTTCTACAATTATCAGACTGTTTTATAATTTTATTCAGACATTCCAGATCCATCGAAGATAAAGTCACAACTTCATGTAGAATCTTGTATGTTTTGGTTAAATCTTCTAATCCAGGTTAAAGGTGTTGGTGACAACATCAGTCTGACTTCAGTCTGCAGCTTTTCTTTTCTACAAAAGTCATTGTCAGGAAACCCATCCCCGAATGTTTTGGCAGAAAGTGGAAAACCCATCAGACATGGTCATTAATCACGTAAAACGCACGAAACACCAACGTCATTTTCTCCCAAATGAGTTCTCTGAGAGCTGGTGTCGCATGACTCATAAATAATTGAGGTTGTAGTATTTTTCAGTCCCAGTTCTGCGTGTGATGAGTGGTTCTCAGGTGGGAGATGAAATCGGGCTCAGGCTTGTATCTGTGACTCTCTTTCATATCACATCTCTGACCAACATGTTCTTTCTCCCATCAGATTCTTTATGTGTCCACACCCCGCTGTGAGCTTCAAAGAGCCTGCAGGCTGCAGGGGCCTGAAGGAAATACTTCACAAGTCATCACCGATGCTTTTAATTCCTCTTGGTAAAGTCACTGAAAATACACTTGCTGTATTTTTGAATAAGTACTCTTTGTATATGAATTAAAAATATAAATAAATACTTTGTCTTCACATTTATAGAAATCCTTTTTAATGTACCATGAAACCTTTTTACACATTGGTGTCTCATGGTATGTTTGTTGAGGTGAGTTTGACCTGGTTTGTCATTTTTTTCAGAAGGAAATGTTTATTGCAAAACTGTTTAACTCAACCCAACTTTATTTATAGAGCACTTTAGCACAACATGAGTTGTAACAAAGTGGTGGTGACCAATATAAGGAAAATAAAAAGAGGTGCAGCAGCCGTAAAATGATAAAACAATAAAAAAGATAAATAAAAAAAAAAACAAGACCAGATTCTCATGCTGGATCGAAGACCAGGTCATAAAAACGGGTCTTCAGGCAGGTGTTAAAAAAGGACAGTGGTGAGGCTTCTCTAACCTGTAGAGGCAACAAATTCCACAGTTTGGAGCCGCAACCGTGCAGGCTCCAACCCGTCTGAGCTCTCACCTAGACCTCAGTGTCCCCAGAAGCAGCTGATCAGCTGATCTGAGGCACAGAGCTGGCGAATATGGAGAAAGTAGCTTGGATAGACACTGCGGGGTCAGACCATTCAGGGATTTCAAAACAGATAGAAGAATCTCTAAGATGCCAGGGGCAGCCAGTGAAGGGATGCTTAAAGAGGTGTAATGTGGTCTCTGTCTTTTTCCAACCAGCAGACCAGCAGCAACCATCAGGACAAGTTGGAGATGCCGCTATGCAATTTATTTAAGCTTTTATTTACACTGCATCACTTCTAATTATGATGGAAGTTAGGTCAGACTTTATTAAATGATACTTTATTCATTTATGTTGCAGGCTACTACTACTACCATACCTGTGCAACGTTTTTTGCATAACAGAGCGCATTCAAATCTTTTACATTCTCCAATGTTAGAACAGTAACAGCTGGCTCTGGTTTTAAGCTGTTTTATAGTGGGAGATTTAATGTTTTTAAACCTTTTTGTATCACTTGACACAGATTCTGAAACTTACAAAATAAGTTTCGGGTTGAAACATTTAGATACAATTTCAGTTTGCCAAGCTTCCACATACGTGTAGATATGAAATAGATCTATACAACATTTTTCTGAATTTTCTCTGGCTGTAAGGTTAGGCAAGGCAAGTTTGCATAGCAAATTTTCAGGTTCAAAGCAATTTACATAAACTTACATAAACCATTAAAAACGAAAAAGCAATAAAGAGTTACAATAAAATCATGTAAAACTCCATAGCTACACCAGTATGGTGCACAGTGAACACCATCTACAAAGTAATGCAAATGAATAGGAGTGTTACATTTACAGTGTATGAAATGATCAGGCAACACTATTATTTGAACACCGGTAGTGTAGTGCCTGAAAAGGGGGAGAGGGGTCAAATCAAATTCTGCTTAGGGCCCCATGGAGGTTTGAGCCAGCTCTGTCTGCATGTCACCAGTTCTACATTATACAGAAGAAGTCCTTTTCAGAAATGTAAAGCAGGTTTTTTTTTTTAACGGTCACACTGCACCACACCAAGCAGGAGTTTTAAGAGATTTTGAAAGCAGTTTTGGAGGAGCTTTTTTCAGAAGAAAATCTGTGACTATCACTGGAGGAGAAGTAGAAAGAGAAAGTGTGGGAGCCAAGAGTTGTATTTGTCTGTTTTATTGCTGCAGCAATGAAAGCGGTACAACTGAAAGCATCTTTTGGTCAGTAGCCGTATTTGCCGTCGCTTCACCACGTCTGGTCCTTTCGACACACGCATGGACAGCTCGCAAACGACATTCAAAGATTATCACGCATTCCTGTCATTAAATGGAAATTGTACTTCTATAGTTCTAATCACACACTGTTCACTTATTGCACTACAAGTCACATTCACCCAGTCACACAGCACTATTCCATATTCATACCCTGATAGACATGTGAAGGCAATAGATTAAAGCCGGGAATCAATCCTCTAACTTTGTAGTTAGTAGACGACTTTTCTTCCTCCAGAGCTACATTTCCAGATATAAGTTGACATTTTCATAAATCAGTAAAACACTTTCTGTTCCATAAAGACAGATTTTGTAACTTTCCGACCTTAACTGCATTCCTGATTCATTTGGTGGCGCGGTGACATCGATTCTGTGCATTTCTGCAGCGTCATGCCCAGCGGCGTCTGGAGGGTGAGAGAGGTACGGCAAGCTGTAAAGCACATTTCATGTCTCAGACAATTTAAAGGGCTTTACATAGAACCTTAAAAGCATTACATCGATGTGGGAGAAGCATTAAAAAGCTAACTTTAAAAAGAAATTTTAACAAAAAGTATATAAATTCAAGAAATAAAAGTTTCAGTGTGAGGAATTATTAGTTGTCCTGGTGGCAAATAGAATAGATAAACAGATCTGATTAATTCATTTTCTGTACGGTTGAGGGTCACAGGGGGCTGGAGCCTACCCCAGCAAATAGCCAGTGAGATGCAAGATTTATACCCTGGACGGGTCGCCAGTCTATCACAGGGCCAACAGAGGAATAAACAACCACTCACACGTCTGGGGAGAATTTCAGAGTGATCAGATTACCTAACATGCATGTGTCAGACTGTGGAAGGAAGCCAGAGTAAACCCAGACTTACGCGGGGGCAAGTATGCAGAAAGGCCGTTGTTTCCGACCCCTGCAGCTTGGATCGGCTAAATTACCGCTAAATCTCCTCGATTCAGCAAAGAAATGCAAGAGGACATTATCAGAGGAAAAGAGAGAGAGAGAGAGGCACAGAGTTTTTACTGGCAGGAGAGGTCTGACAGTACAGGTGGCATGCAAGATGGATCCTAGATTAGCACACGACTCAGAAAATCTGCAAAGGTTTCCTTGTGGTTTTGACAACAAGTCTGCAGAGCTTTCAGACACCAAATCAAGATGTAAATTTAGACAAAATCAGGCAAAAAGTCAAAGAGACAAGGTCATGCAATGTCCCCAAGCTCTTTAAGATCTTGGTTAAAGGTCAAGCATGATTTACTATTTACCCTGTGTAATGTAGCTACACTCTAGCTGACATAAACCGGTCATTCCAGGTATCTAAACTCATCACTGAAGCGTTGTCTTATTAAAATGACTGAGCTGAAGGGTAAAAAGTTGCTTCCAAACTAAAATGAAGTAACATCAGGTCACAACACAGAGTGTGTCGTATTTCAGAGGTTGAAACGAATTTGATTGATTCGAAAGGATTCCAGTAAAACTCTTGGAAAGCCATTTATACTCCCATGGTTGCATCGTGATTCCAAGAAAAAACAAATAAAAATAAACATAAAGACAGAGCTAATTAGAATCAGTTTCGCACCACTGAACGTATAAATGGAGACGTCTGTCATGTTTTATTTGCTGGCTCAGAGAGTTTACATTTTCTCAGTAAGTTAGACTAAGCTTTTTTTGTGTCTGGAGATCAAGCGGGCACTTTATTGGATATGCTTTTTTATTCCCATCTGCTGCTCTGCGTGAGCCAAGCCAGAGTTAAGCTGGAGGTATCATTTAGTGTGGGCAGTCGAGTTAAAACCATCAGCAGCAGGTGGAGAAGATGAAAGGAAAAGCTGTCGTCTTCAATTCAGTCAAAACTAAAGATATTCTCATGTCTCTGTGCCGCAGTCCCAGGAAAATATGAAAAAAGTTTATTTAATAGTCACCATAGATGTATCTGCCGTTATAAATGAAAGAACCCTGTTTGCAAATGATTCCCTCCTTTAGAAACCAGGCAGAATGAAGCTTCATGTGGTCATGCTCATTTCTTGTCTTCCTCTTTATGCCTCCAGAGACAGGAAAGGAAACACACTGCAGCAAAAAACAGAAGCAGCACAACATCCTGTAGCACCGGGGTTAAAATCTTTGCTTTTGTGAAGTCTGCAGCTTTCTCATCCAGCCATCCGCAGCAGCAGCTGTTCTTCGCTCCTTACAGTACCCCCGCCTCTCTGATGAGCTGCAGCACTTTTCCTGGTTAAATACCAAATTAGTTTTGCTGATTATCTGGCAGAAATATCCATCATCCCATAATCAGCTAATTAAAAGTCATACTGAGACGGGAGATGAATCAAATGACTGCACACCCACTGATCAGTGTCAGACTTGCCACTTGAAAGTTCTGCATACTGTGTAAATGCAATCTATTGATCTGTAAGAACAATCACGTGGTATAAAAAAGCAATTGGCCATTATAAAAGAGAAAAAAAGACTGAATTTGAAGGATGGGACAGAATTTGCTCCTATTCGCTCTTTTACTGACTGTACTGTTAGTTTCATCTTTAGTTTGAAACTTTAACTGTTTGGTAAGGTAATCTGCTCATGTTGGAACTAATGTCAAAGGTGAACAGCTGCTACTCAAACCTGAACAAAACTAAAAGTGTAACATCATGTCGAGACCCTCCAACAGCACACCCATCTTTCCATCTTTTAATGAAAAAGCCAGTTTGGAACCTGATTATATCTTTCACGCCTTCTTTCTTGCTGGAGTGTTTTTATCTGAAGCATGTTTATTTAGTGGAAGAAAATAAGAAATCTATCTATTTAGTCTCTCCCTCTGTAAATATACAGTATATATATATATATATTTATACATGTACTTATACACATATACATGTGTGTGTGTGTATAATCCATGTGTCATTATTTACTACTACATACTTTCACATATACATACATGCATCTACCCATAATATACACCTACATGTACATCTGCATTTCTGCATTAATGTATTTATGCGAATATGAATATGAATACATATGTACATATAATCTCATATACCTATGTACTAAGACTGTAATGATACCTGTATCGATATCGAAATCGTGATATTCAGAGCCTCGATACTGTCTCGCGTTGCCAGGAGGCAGTATCTCAAGACCCTCCAAGCAAAGTTCACCGAACGTCACCATCTTTGATGCATTCGGTAAGATAAACAAAGCAGACAGTAAATCAAATCTCTTTATTGAAAATGGTATTTTATAGTCGTGTTTTTGGCTGTAGCTCCCAGTCAGACAGCAAGAAACACATGGAGTATTATTAAAAATCATGGGAAAATGCCATAAGTTGTCAGATGAAACGAGGCTCTTGTGGTTTGCAGCAAAGATAAACCAAGACGTGACTAAAATCTTGACATCCAAATTGGTGCGTTATGTTATTTAAATAAAACATTTTCCAAATATGAAAAAAAGATCGTTTTGTGTATCGAATCGGGGGTCAAATATCGTCACACGAATCGAATCGTGATTTGGAGTATCGTTACAGCCCTACTATGTAGCCTACATATTCCTGTAAGGGTACAGTTGACGTGGGGCTCTGGGCCGGCTGGCATGTTGCTGCAATAATAGGAACACAGAAGGAGAAAGTGGAGGAACTGATGGTTGTGGATGCTGTTTTGACTTCTGCAGACATTTTACTTTTTTTTTTTATTTGACAGATACAATCCAGCCAGAACCAAACACATGGCACAGCAGGATTACATGTAAGACTCTGGACCATGGAAATGGCTGCTAAACTATACGGCTTCTCCATGATGAAGCTGTTACATTTTCCTGCTTTGCGGACCTACAGAGGAGTTATGACACATAATAATCCCTTTTTAAAGAGCTACTATATTAAATGTTTTCACTCCAAATGCCTTGGAGGAAATTTGGATTATCCCCACATTCACTTGGGCTGTAAACTCTTCCAGCAGTTTAAATGAGTTGAAACAAACATGTAGCCCTCTTCAGCCCCTCAGTGTGATGGAGAGTCAAACACTAGTGATTGCTGATTGGCTTGGAGCTCAAGCCCTGACCTAATTAGCTCAAGTAGCTTTTCTGGATTGCAGACCCCTTGACGATCTAATTTGAATGATGTTCAAAGTTTACAGAAATCTGTCATAGGAACTTAAATTGATCCAAAGCAAACACAAGAGTCAGATTTAATGAGTTTTGCTATTACGATGCACGCAGAATTTACATTTGACATTCTGTGTTTGAGTTTGAGGATCAAATGACAGCTTTGCTGAAGGTATTTTTCAGTCTACTGTAAATGCAGCACTTTATCCTTGCAGGAAGGATTCTTTTCAGCCACTTTCTCATCATCCAGCTGAGTTGAAACAGAGGATGTAATTATGCACCGCAGCTTTCTCTCACCTTTTTTAAAATTCCCTAATTTATGCGACTCTGCCTGATTTCATTTATAGATTAGAAGCCTCTGCTTGTCCGGCCTAATTTGTCTTATCATTCTAAGCCACCAGAGCCAGAGGGACATCTCCAAAGACTTTACCATCTATGGTTAATTAAGTTTGAAGTTTTTGCTTTCTAAAAGCAAACAAACAAAACCATTTGTGTATCGTACATATTTCAGAAAGCACTGCCATCTAGCTTAAATGAATAACTAAGCCAGGTTAGCTCCAACAACATACTGCTTAAGAACAACCATCTGCTAATTCTTTTACCATAATCACTTCATGTGTCATTTACCTTAAGTACTCCTCCTGATAGTGAAGAATAAAACTATACATGCTTTCATTATCATGCATTAGTCTTCATGAGTGTCCAATAGAGTCACTAATTTGGCACCATTGGGTATGTTAGTGGGCCTATACTCTGTATTTGCCTAGCTTGGAAAGGAGCAGAAGTGGGCTATCAACAAGTGACAAATTAGCAGAATCTATTACTGTGAAAATATTATAAGTACAGTTTTCAGTTGATACAAATATTGTTTTCATTTTCTAAAAGCCAAAATCAACATTTTGCATATTAGCCTCTAGTTGTTTTGCTCTTATGTCCCCTTGTTCATCAGCTGAGCTCCACTATGTTAGATGGGTTAAAGGGAATCATATTACATTTTCTACCAGTTAAAAAGAATCTATAGCGGTTTTAACACTAATCATACAATATGTCACACCTCTACAAAGAAAAAGTGCTTACATCTAAGTGCTTGCTGATAAGTATTAAATCCCACTCACTGGTAAGGAGTGTGATGCAGAATGTCTGATGCAATGACCGAGTGGTTAACTGTGTGATATATCAAATGGGTCATCCTCTAAATGTTAGGCTTGAAAACTGTCAGAAGGATAAAGTCTTTTTTGTTGGATTTGGTCCACCTCTGTGAAAAGGCACTGTCATGCTCAAAATCAGCTTTTTTTTTTTTACCACAAATAATCAAGTTTTTTTTTTTTTACCAAAATAACTCTAAATTCAGACTTCCTCAATCCGCCTCCTGTCAACAAAAGAAAAAGCAAGATATATTAGATTAGCCCTAAACCCCTGAATGTCACAGGCTTCACAATTACAGAAACAATAAAACAGTGGGCCAAAGATGGACACGTAAGAACGCAGCTACAATCTCATCAGACCACATGAAGTTAATGAAAATAAAGAAATAATTGATAGAGGACAGGAAATACATCCACAAACACTTTCATTAAACGATAATGACAAAAAGATCTGTTTTAAGATTAAATTTAGAAAAGCTTAAGTATCAAACTTTCTAATTTCAGCTAGTAAACTTATACATAAAAAAGATGCATGAAAAGAAAACACTGTAAACTCTGTGGATAATTTCTGTAGAGCGAGGATGCAGAGTTATCTGCACAGGATGGAAAATTATGTTGACGCAAGTCAATCAGATAAGAGGGAGGGCAATTTAATATTTTATCAAATGATAATATATCATGAAATCAGAACTGTGTTGTACATCTTAGATAAAAAAAGCTGGTTTGATGTGGGCCCAACCTTTTAATTGATGGCAGGCTTTTAACAATAACTGACTCAGGAAATGACAAATGCATGTATACAATTTCAGCTCAGATCCAACAGACAGGAATGAAGTCTAGAAATCTCTCACATGAGGACAAATGTTAATCTGGTTGCTTTAAGCCATGTAGAGTGGCAATAAACTAGACAAAGCCATGCGGTGCTCCACTATCGACTCCAAGGCTGTAGACATATTTGGGGCTATAGTGGTGTGGCTATCGCACTAAAAGGTTCCTGCATCCAACAACATGCATATTTAGTGTATTGGTGATTCTAAATTGTCAAATTGAAGTGAATGTGTATGGTGGCTTGTCTTTGAAGTTAGTATGGACATAAGTATCAAACCATTGCTGGACAGAGATCTATTATAGCATCATAATTAATAGTAATTTCTAAAAGCTACATTACTAAAAGACTTCAATTTAGTTATGATGAGGCCACTTCCTGTCAAACTTTCATTCAATCAGAGAACTTAAATTGACGGTAATGTCCAATGAGGAGAAGCCAAAGATCAACAAGTGAGCAGAAAGTAGATCTTTGTCTAAAAGATAAAAAATGATAATAGTCCTCTATGGCAGGAATAAAACAAAAGATCTTACTGAAGCGTGGTTGCACCAACAACCAGCTAAGTTGGATTTGTGAGGATAGAACATAAGTACAGTAGCATAAATAACTGAAAATAGTGAAAAAATATCTAAATAGTCTGAAATACAAAAAAAACATTATTTCTAAAAAGTATTGTTATGAATTACATTTTCTTGTTTTTGTTAGCTTTTATGGAGCTAAACCCATTGATACCTAAATTTTGCATCACTTTAGCCTCATAAATGGAGGCTGTCCTGAAAAAATAATATCTGGATCTTGACTGGTATTGAAACGATCAAGGTCCTACAACCATTTTCATCGAAAACACACTAAAAAAAGACAATATGTTAAAGTTATCGCCGCTGATTGTTATACTGCCCCCAAGTAGCCAAAAAAGTTTTAAAAAATTGACATCTTGCAACTCTAGAGTAGAACTTATCTGCTGTTCAGCCTTTGTGTTTCTTCAGCGTACAGAAAGCATTGAATCTGCATTCCTGTCATGGTGCTTCATATGGAAGCATGAACGCGCGGCTCCAGTCAGCGCTCATTAGGACCTGAACAGCTGCACATTAGGTATGCCACCTCAGTAGGAGACGGCCCTCTATGATTACATCTCTTCTGCCTCACATTCTCACAGCCTCGTTCAGACTGAGCAGAAATCATGTATATTGAGCCTGATTGTCCTCACTGGTAATTGCTGTATGATTTACTGTAATAGCCCTGCATCACAGCGCTGGTGTGTCTCTCTCCTTCTGACGTGTCTCAGATCGACTCCTGCGATCGAACCCGCTGTTAGCACTTAACGACTTCAGTTAAATCCTGTTTATGTTCCCTGAGCTCTCTTAATGAAACTGATGAGGGAAGGCAAATAAAATTAAAAGCAAGCAGTTAATAATTGATGTGTCAACTGAAACCCGGCTAACACAGGCCATAGATCAGTGAGTTGTGTTTGTGTGAGGCGCAGTCATGTCGGGGCTTTGTGTGTTATCTGGCTGCTGCAGGCCGGTGTAGTCAAATGTGTCTTGTTAGGGAATCTTAACAATAGAGGAGCAGAACAGGTTCTCCACTTTAGCAAATCTTCACCGCCTCGGGGAGTCGCACACTGAGAGCAGCAATCACACACACCAGCTTGTGTGCATGTGTGTGTGCGCAAGAAAAATAGATGCTTTGTGTTTTTGGTTCAATATAAGTTGGTTCAGTTTGTCCCAGACAAGCCGTGGCCAAAACAGAGCGCAGCGTGTAAACTGTCCTGCTCAGTGACCTAAAATATTGTCCGGAGCAGCTTTTGTGAGCGCAGCATTCTGCAGAACATAATGCGGTCTAAGTGACAGAGAAAGAGAAGGGGCCTTTTTTCCTTCCTGTTGTCTGCATTTCTTGTGTTTTGCTGCTCGTCAGCACTCGTGTCTGTTGACCTCGGTTCAGAGACGCTTCTCCTCTCACACAGAGAAATTCTGTTTATTTTCTACTTATTTGTTCAGAAAATTGCTTTTTGTGAAGCATGCATGGTAACATAAGACAACAAAGGATGCTTTACCCTGTGAAGCCTGACGTATTAATACTAAGATGTGAATTACACCCTCTGAAAATAAATAGATTTAAATTTTCCATGTTTGATGCATCAGACTTTTTTCAGAATTGTTTTGATCCCATTATTTAACTTATACAATAGAATAAATGCAGTCAGAGACACAAACTTTCAACTGCAGGAGCTTGTACTTTTTTTAAAGGAATAATTTGTACAATTTTATTACACATCAACAGTTTGTGATCAAATTCATCTGATAATCTGTGTTATCACCTCTATAAAAGCAGTTTTATCAGTTTGTCTATAAGCAGTGTTCAAGTTTGTGTGTGTCAACACAATGCCAATGAGGAAATACCTCAGTAATGATCTAAGGGAAGGATTAGTTGCTGCTTATTAGTCTGGGAAGGGTTAGGTCATGCGTGCCCAAGTCCAACCCTCAAGATCTACTATCCTGCAATATTTAGATGTACCCTTCTCCAACATACCTGAATCAAACGGTTGAATTCCCTCAGCCTCTTGTCATTCAGCTCAGCAGAGGCCTGGTAACCAGCCATTTATTTGATTTGGGTGTGCTGGAGAAGGGATGCATGTAAAAGTTCCAGGATAGCAGATCTCGAGGACAGGACTCCTGGGTTAAGTCATTCCCAGACGATTTAGACCTCATAAAAACTGGCAAACATGGTGGTGGAAGGATGATAATCTGCTTGTTCTGCAGCCACAGAGCCTGGACACCTTGCATTGAATGGATCATGAAGTCCTCTGTCTACCATCTGGCTAAAGCTAGGCTGAAACTGTCTCATGCACCAGGACAACGATCCCAGACAGCAGCAGATCTACAACAGGATGACTGAAAATGAAACGGATCAAGTCGTTGACATCAGTCTGACTTCCTTTCCTTCTCTGCTACTTATTTTCCATAAACAGCATCTTAAACCCATTTCTTCCGTCCCAGCAGGTCTTCCAGGCTAAAAGTTGCAGCACCTTAATCTCTGTCCTCCCCACCCCAGCTGGTCAAAGCAGAAGGCTTCCCTCTCTTTTGCAGGAGGTTCTTCCCTTGTTCCTTTTTGCTTTTATCCCATGAATGCATCAAAGCCTAGATGGAACTTAATCTTTCCGTTTTCCTTACAAGCTATTGCTCCTTATGAATTGGCTTATATGCCAGCTGATTGGATAACAAAGGACTGGCTCCAATTGATTGTCTGTAAGGTGCCCTGAGAAGACATTGCTGTGAATTGCCGCCCTACAAATGAAGCTGAAATGAATTGAAATGCTATGTTGCAGAAGACTGGTGCAAACCTCAGTGAACTGAACAAAATTCCTCCACATTGATTTTAAAGACTGATAGCATCATGGAAAGTGATGCATTTCACAGTGTTGCTGCTCATATAAGGTCCTATTTACCTCATTTTAAGAACAGATGATTTTTTATACTCTTCATAGTGGGTGTACTTACTTTTTCACATGCATATATATATATAATTATATATATAAAAAAGATAAATTCTGCCTGACAGTCTGTTTGTGCTGTGGAAACTAACGGCCTCATATTACCTTGAAAACCTATCCGTGCAGTCTTTTCTGCTGTAAAGTCTTTTGCAACGAAAATCCTCCTGTTCTATACAGCATGACCTCTGTACCTCTGCTATGCAGTGCGAAGGAGAGATGTACTGTAGAAACACTTGTCTCACTGCAGAGAGCCCCCCCCCCCTCCTCTCCAATCCCCCTGCCTTTCCTCCTCACATGAATCTGTAAAGAAAACACAACAGCAGTGTGAGAAGCAAGAGGAATGGCTGTAAAGAGGAGAGAGATAAAAGGGATGAGATAGCGGGTAAGATGGAGGAGGAGGGATTACAGGCAGAGAGAATGAGATGGGATGAGAACGGATGACACAGCGAGAGAGACGAGGAGGGGCAGAGAGGGGGTTGATCTCTCACAGAAATAATGATATCTGTTCTTCCTCGGAGGCCGTTGTCTAATCATTTTATTCTTTGCTTATGGAAGATGGAGGAGACAGCGTTGTGCCACGTTGGCAGGCAGCCCCTCCTCTAACATGCAGCATCGCCTGCCTCGCCACAGACCAGCCCAAGAAAAGGAGTTTATTGGTGTTGAAAATGATCCAGTTTGGAGTCTTGGGACGGTAGAGATGACAGGACATTAGTGGAGGAGCAACGCAATGCTGACATTAGAGACAAGATGTCGAATTCGCTCATATTAAATCTGACATTTGATGCCGGCAGCAGGTCTTTAAAAACACTTTTTCATCAAACTATGCAAACTACTCAAGTTTGATTGTTGTAAAACCGAGGAAAAACAGAATTTACTGAGCCATTTGGGAACTTTGCCTCCTTTAAATCACAACACACTCGTGTTGCATGATTTATATTATTTATGAAGTGGTGGAGCCAGACTTCTATGACAGTTATCAGACTATTTACAGTGATATGTGAGTGCTTTACTTCTTTTATACACTTCATATACAGGTCTGTCTCAGAAAATTAGAATATTGTGATAAAGTTCTTTATTTCCTGTAATGCAATTAAAAAACATGAAATGTCATACATTGTGTATTCATTACAAATCAACTGAA
>JAVQJG010112342.1:0-35724 GCA_036024015.1 Craterocephalus amniculus | reverse complement strand
AGTTTCCCTTCAGTAAAACATAATTCTGTACATCTCAATACTCAGGCATACATTTTCTGTGTTCCTATAAATAAAAAATTGAGATTGATTCAAACATAACAATCTTATCTTCATCACTTACTCTTCTTCTACCTTAAACAACACTGGGGCAGCTGCAGTAGGTCTGTGACTCACTAGCGCCTTCTACCGGAGTGGCAGAAATACTACACATCAAGAGCGGCAGTCAAAGTCACAACGGTTTTCATTATTTGGAGAAAAAAAATGCAGAGGACATGACCTCGGTGTCCTCAATGGTAGTTACGGGCCTGTTTACAGTCTCTTTATCATTACGACACCGTGAGGGTGACAGAAGATGGAGGGCCCGGGCGGAAGACGGATTTTCCGTGTTCTAAGTTGGAAATACAACCCGAACGCTCCGCGAAGTCAGAAATCTGCCTCGGAGAGTCGGGGTAGTCCCGAGTAAAGATGGGTGCCCAACAAATTGATGGTGACTGAAACTTAGATTACATATATTTATGTTTAAATGTTATTATTTAACTTATCATAAATTAGAGTTAAACGTATTGCTTTGTTACTCCTATACAGAGATTAAGTGTACAAAATGCACGCATGTTTGAAACACTGAATAAAAGCGTTGGATGTGATCTCTCTGCTAACACTAGAAGCTGTTTGCTAACATGTTTAGCCTCTGAAATTAGGACCATAAGGGGATGTATGGCGGTTTCAACCTGAACACTCGGCTTGGATGTGACGTCATTCCTACTTCCGAGTTTCTAGCTCAGAGTCAGGATGCATGATCAGTCGGAAGCATAGTGGCGTAGTTTCCACGTATTCCACCTCTTTTCAAGTCCTAAAAGCGAGAACATGGGGAACGCTGGCAATCTGCTCTCACTGTGAACAATGCCCCACACTGAACCCAAACCTCCCATCACGGCCTGCATACCTTCCAGCATTTCATCCGTCTTATGTCAACACTCCTCTGCAACTGCCATGACCCCATCTGGCCGTGCTGAGCCCAGCGCTGCTGTGAAACGTTGTGGTATCTGAGAGTATTTCTTAAATATTCAGTGTGTAGAATCGGCGCTCAGTTGTGCGAAGGTGAGTGTCAGGAAGGGTGGTCCCCACAAAAACAGACACACAAGCTCACATAGCTAAAACTTTGCTTTGATGGAAGCACAGACCTCTTTGATGGGAGTTGACCTTCCTCTGACTCTGCTCTCCGGTGGTTTGATCTCTGGAAGGAGCAGCCGTGTAAACATTGCATCCACACACTCATACATGAACACAAACGCAGCCACAGACGGGGCAGAGGAACTGCCTCCCTTCCTCTTCCTCCGTCTGATTCGGGCTGAGAATCTTTTTCTCGATGCGGAAAATAACTTCTTATCCTTGTTGTCTGCAAAGTGTGTGAGCTGATGTGTGTGTGCATGCATGTAGATTGTATGGATGCATCTTAAAGCAGGTGGGTTTGCGTTGGGGTTCTGAAACAGCAAAACGCTGTAAGTCTATGTGTGTGTGTGTGTGTAAGAGCGTGTGTTCACCCTGGGAAATGAAAATGCTGACCCAATTTAATACACCTGTGTATCACTGCTCTCTGGCCCAGCACTCAATCACACAAACACACACATCTTAGCCTAACTCCAGTGAAGTGCAGCTCCACGTTATCCTGGAGCTCCGGCTGTTATTACACAGGCAGATTCTAACAGATCCACTACGTAATTGTTTTTTGGATCCAAATCAGAAAATAAGGCTGTTACCTGATGCAGGTCTGCAGAAATTTAATTTCTATAAGGGCAAGATGAGTGTGCTGATACTCAAGTCAAGCAGCTACGGCTTCCGTGTCATTAATGAAGCTCAATCAGCGACAAACCTGAGCCTCAGAAGGTCTGAGAATTGGGACTTTACAACCTGAGAATAAGATCATTTATCTATTGAACAAGAATCTAAATCTATATGGAGAAGCTGTTTGTTAAGTAAACAAGTCCACTCTTTTTTAATTCCATTAGTATTATGGGGTTAACAGCAGCACAGCCCTGCTGATCAAATCCAGCTGATTAATTGATCATCTGTGTAAGTGCTTTGATGAAAGCAGCAGTTTGGGGCAGTTTTCTGCACCTCATTCAGGTGTGTGTTAAGACAACACAAAATAATTGTGGGAAGTGTTATAAGAGAGAGAAAGATGATGCCAAGCAGAAGTTAACATCTCAGCAAGTTCACCCGAAACTCAGACTGGACGATTCTCAGGGAAACTTAGAAACCCCAGATTTATATCTCATTCTCTACAAGCTTCTATTTGCACGCTAGATGTTTACGTTTAGGGCAGTATGACTTTAAAAAAGAGCTAAAGAACAAAGGCAGAACTGCATTGAAAAAACTGCACTTTCTCCTTGCAACCCTTCCAAACAAATTATCGCAAAGTTGTCTCTGGACATGTCAGAAGACTTCTGGAACAACAGATGGCACCAAAGTGGAAATGTTTGGTCATGATGCACAGAACCAAACCGAACACAACACGTCAAACAAGCTGTCAAGCACAGTGGTGGATGATCTGGGTTTGTATTGCAGTCATCAGTTGACCATGAATTCATCTATACAGCCGACTCAGGGCTTATCAATCTGTTTCACAACTAAAACCAACAAAGCCGAACACAACCAACGATATGAGACACTGATGATGTCATCCAGGAAATAATTACATCATGCCAACATTGCCATTAAAACTTCTACAAGCTTGTGAATCGGGGGTTGTAAGCCGACTCTGCGTCTTTATGTAGCTTTGTTAGATAAATGACAAAATGCAACGCGCTGATTGTCTATGTCATCATATGTATAAAACATGTAAAATAAAAGATAACTTTTTTCAATGCTGTGACTGTTTCAGGATCAGATTTACACTCAATAATGAAGACAGCTGTGAGAAGTTACAGTGAAAATGTGAGACTTTCAACAGCATCTGCGGGTTCCTCTGGAAGCAGCAGAAACCGTTTAATGAGACGGAGAGTGTTAATAATGTATGAAGACGTACAGTGGAAACAGCAGGTGAAAGTTCTTCTGGGATTATTTGTTTTCACTTTTATGCCTGCATGTTTGTGTTATATGTTAAGGATGCGCCTCCACACTGGGTGTGTTTCCCCTCAGGCTGAGTTCCCTGCATGCCGGTGAGGTCCTGGCGTGATGCTCTATGCCGGGGAGCCTCACATTGAGCGATAAGGTGCTAATGAACTTCCTGCCGTAAGACCTCCACACACACACACGCATAATCTCATCCACATCCCTGACTCATGAAGAAATGCCACATTAGCATGGTGTCATATTTTCTTGCGTATGTGTGTGTGTTCAGTGAGACAAATGACTGCATTGTGTCTGGATTTGTGTATGTAATTAATATTGGCTCGCAGGGGATATAAACATTAGAAAAGAAGCCCCCCCTTGCTGTCTTGGATTAATCTCTCCTGTCAGATCTGCATCGGAGCTGAATCTCAACTCTCTGGCCTGGCAAGCCCATCAGCACACACACACACACACTCAAAAAATCACAGATTAGGTGTTTCGCTTCATCAAATGCAAACATTTCTTTGTGTCAAATGTCTGTAGGAGCTCAGTGGCATTTTTCAACCTCCTTTACCTAAACACATTCAGAAAGATGAGAGAATACTTCAAGCTTAGTGTTACTACTGCCTGCCTTTCTTGCATCCGGCTGTTAGCTGCTTGCTTTTCTCAGAAAAGTCAGAGAAAAACAAAGATGCAAACACAGATCTGCTAGAGAAGGTGTTCTCTAAATAATGTGCCTCAGGGTGCATATCGTCAAACTCTGTTACAGAGGAAAACTGTGATGAAGTTATTTCTAAAAAGAAGGAAATTAAAGATGAAAAGTAAAAAGAGAAGTTGATTACCAGGTGCTTATTCTTCCTGCAACAAACTTCTACTGCTTTATTATTTCTCGAAGTCTTGCATGATCTATCCATACATTTCTAATTATCTCCATGTCAGGGTCATGGCACGACCGTGAGCTTGTGCTTGGACCTTATAAAGTTCACCGTGGAGTTGTTTTTAATGCAATAGTGGTGTAGAAACTACTGTCTTTGTAATCCTCTGTTTTCTTAACCTTTTAAAACACAAAGTCCCCCGGTTGACAACAGATTGTGCAGACTTTGCCAGAAAGGTTACTGTGTAGCCTTCTCCTGAACTGCCTCTACTAAAATCTCTGTTTTTATTCTGCTTGGCTTTGCCTTCGCCGTGATAATATTCATATATTGTACAAGGTTTTGATAGAAATTTGGAGCTACAGCTGCACCATCCCAAAAGGACACTTACCTTCATCCTTAAAGTATTCGAGGGTGAGCCTGAACTTTTTTTCATTTGTGCCATATGCCATTTTGTTTCTTCTATTTCCCTCACTGCAGAGATGTGCGTCCTCATTATGTATATATGATTTTACAGAAGAGGCCTTAAAATCAGGCACAGGGCTCTGAGGTTTAATAGATGTGATGTTTACTTTGAGAAAGAGGTAAAATTTAATTGAATCCGGTCTTTACTCCACGAGTTAAATGTTTCCCATGTCACTGGCTGCCGCCCAGTTTCAAAGCATGATCGATCCATCAGTGCTTAAAAGATGGAGAGGTGTTTTTTCCCCCATTAAACCCTGCGCCCTAAAGCAGGCTGTTTTTTTTTTCTCATTTCAGCAGTCCACAAAATGAACCTTAATACACCAGACTTGTTTAGATGTCCATTTGGACATTTTTAATGATGACAAAGCAAAAAATATTCTCTCGATGCATTTCCATGGGTATGGTTTTCTTTTTTCCTGTCTCAGAGCTTTGCAAGGAAACCCTTTGAAAGGTTTCATAAGAGATATGAAACCCTTTTTTATGCAGTTTTATGCTCAGCATGACTGTAAACCACACAGCGCCTCTTCTCTCATCCTTAGCCTCAGTTATCCATAACCAGGTGTTTCCTCCCCGAATGTTTGCTTGACCTTTCCTGACCTCCTTACAGCCTTCATTGCTGCCCGTTGGTCCTCCTACTGACCCTCTACTCCTCCTGTGCTGCCTATTGAGGCCCACCCCAACGCCTCGGATCCAAGGCATGTCTGTAATTGAAGCTGACAGCCATGTCAGTTTGGTGGGCTGCTGTAATGTAGCACCAGGATGTCACTCTCACATCTCTGAACAGGTGAGCCCATAGCGAACATGTGGAGATGTGTAATGTTGCCCTGTTTCATCTGGGGTCTTAACTGCTACAGCTGTAATTAGCACAGGGGGGACAGATGATTGTGGGGTAATTTGGGAAATTAGTAAAGTTGGCGTTGCTGTGAAGGTATTAAAATAACGTAACGGCTGTCTCCATGTAAAAAAAGAAGAAGAGAAAAGTGAAATGCATTATCATAACTTCTGAGAGAGATTAACCTGCTGGTGGGAGTGAATTCATAAATGCAGAGGTAAAGAATAACTGCTTGCAGTCATTCTGTCATTCATTACTCCACATTAGTTACGTACAGCTCCCATTAGTAAAGCTGATGAACTGCCAGAAATCCAACACAATAAATGCACATGACTACCACTTTCTGCATTGCCTTTTATGACACCTGAAATATCTAATAGTTTGGCAAATGAAGGATGCATTTGTTGTAAATCACATATCTTATCCATCTTTTCCTCCTTTATAATCTGGGTCTCAGCCAGACAGCCAGACAGAAGCCTGAAATATGAGACTTGGCCAACGAAAGCAGCGGAGATGAGAGAACATTCAGGAAATGAGTCTATACACATAATTACTGTTCTCAAACCACAATACTATATGAGAAATGTAGAAATGATCTACTATTAATCTAATATTATTTGTTTGGGAAGTTGGCAGCAGATACTTGCGTTACCTCAATAAACCAACATTCAGTCACTTAGATGAACATAGTTATAGTTTGACTTGAACCAGCAAAAAACATAAAATATTTTCTTTATTTTCTGAGAAATTTAATTTGATTGTCCACTTTTGTTTATTTATAATTAGCCTTTCATTTCTTTTCATGTTATAAGTTGCTCTGCCCATGTTATTCGCTTGCAAATGGAGCTTTTTCACTGATGTGCGCTGTAAAGAATAACAAATCAGCCATGATTTACCGGGTACTTTCATGAAAGCCTTTTTAGAGGCTTCAAACTGTGCTAATTAATATGATGTTTTCCTCCTATGTTTGTAAAGGCACAATGTAACTCAGTTCCTTTCAAATGGACAGCCTCTGTTTGGAGAAACAGGATATTTACACCAGTCTACTAACAATTTCACGATAGCTGGAGGTCCGTGTTACATCCACTGTGGAGACTGAGGCCACAGAGAGGCTTGTACGTGTCTGCTCATATCACAGTCTGCAACTCTCTCTGTCTCATATTTTGCCCATATCTGCCAATCCAGCTCTTTTGCTGAGAAGCCGCTGCAGCAACTCCCAGTACCCTTGCACTTCTGTCATGTTTTCCTCTTCGACATTTCGTCACCTTGTCTATTAGAAAGAAGGGAATTGCAGACACAACCCCTTTAAATATGTATTTACTGTCTGTGGTTCTTCATGTTAGGCCCTAGGCTGGTTAAGCGGGATCGCTCTGACTAAAAGAGTGGCAAAGAGCGCATGTAAACTGGTCTTTAAAGATCAAGGTTGACTGATTTTAAATTAAGAGGACCTAGACAGGCTTCAGAAATTGGAATGAGTAAACCTTGTCCTAGTCTTTTTAAATCCTTTCCAATTGGATTGTATGGCTTGATATGCAAACCTCCTGCTCGTATAAAGAAATATTTCAGGTAAAAACCCCTTTGTGTATATAAGAATAAAAAATAAAACATATTAAAAGATAGCTTAGTTGTATTTTGGTTGTTTGGCTTGATGCTGGTCCCTCCATCCTGCATTGAACAGATTTCCTGCATCTCACCGGAATTCCCTTTGCAGCTTTATCTAATATTACAATACGGCAGCATATTGATAATAAGAACCTACTGATGTGAAACAACAGTCGGGCTCCGCACGTACTTCAACCACGCACATCTGAGAAAGGCAAGTTTGGATGAATATTTGCATCTAATGAGCTGAACAAGATCAAAAGTGTTGCCAAGGTCACTGGGAACCGTACGAGATGCAGTTCTGCCAACGCAGATAAACAGCGAGCATGAAAGAGTTCAATTAAATGTGTTATTCTGTACTCCTGCAGTAAGTTCTTTGAACAAACTGGAGGAGGAAATGTAAATTAAAACACATATAGATAAGGAGACTTCAGCAACTCTGGGTGTCTGTCACACATCCTAACATATGGAAACTAACCACCATGGCGAGAGAGAGCCACTGGAAGACACAACATCCAGACTAGCATCTGTTTGTTTTCCGTGGACTTAAAAAAAAAAAATTAAACAAATAAATAATGAATGTTTGTCACAAACACCTCCCCCTGCCCAGTCATGCAGGGCTGGGGGAACTTTTCATTAATGTTGTGGTATGACTTCAAACCCATTAGAACAGGCCTTTCCTAATCTAAATCCAATAATTTGTGCAATTCTCCCCCCTTCCCTGGCATCATGCTTTCCTCTATCTAACCCACTTCTAAAAGAGAAGATTCATTATCTCTTGTTTGGACAGGGATTATGCTGATCGGGGCGGCTTACGGCAGAAGACATAAAGACTCTTAATAAAATTCTTCAGCCGCTGCAGCGTTGTTCCATCTAATTTAAAACCCCTTAACACTCAAGACACATACACACACAGACACACACACTCCCTTCATCACGCTTCCCTTCTTTCCTAAATCCCAACATACCTTTTTTCTTCTCACCTGCATTTCTCTCCTCCTCACATAATCCCCCCGTCCTCATCATTTGTTGCTTAAACCTGCATTGGATTATTTGCCAGAGGTTGATGTATCATCACAGAGTTTCTTGGATGAATTTGCTTCTGTAAATTTGTGACACCCCAGTTTTCCTGTGAAACCAGTTCAAAGACCAACTCAAACAATGATTTTTTTTTGCACACTGAGCATCACACTTAAGCTCAGATTGTGTTATAAACGCATTTCACACAGCCTTTTTTTTTTTTCTAAGCGAGCTGTCAATGTTTTTCAAAGCATGCGTGGTACAGAACTGTGCAATTTTTTATGACACTGAACTTGCTAGAAGCAGAAGTCTGAAGGGTGAACGCAGTGCATTTAGATGTAGCAGATTAAGAGCGTCAGCGCGGCTCAGCTGCTCAGAGAGGTGCCAGTCTGGCAGCGCTGCAAAGGTCTTCTAGTCATGTAATATACATGCAGAAACAAGTCTGGAGAAATGCTAATTACTTATGTGTGGCGTGAAAATAGTTCAGAATGAGTCTGGATCCTGCTATCCATCCATCCATCCATCCATCCATCCATCGTCCTCCTCATCCAGGTAATGATCTCACCGCGTCCCAGTCCTTTGCAATTCAAGCCCCAGTTAATTTCCTGCTGCTGCTGTTTATGAGGCACTGAAGGCTGTTTTATGAAAGCATCTGTCTTCTTGATGTTCCCACTATTTGACAATTCTCTGTCAGCTGAGCTTACTGGAAAAGTGACTGTTGGCCACGGTGCTCTGCAGAAATAATATCACATAGTCGCTTTTTTGGGGGCATTTTCTCCACAGTTGCCTTTATTCATTCATCATTTTTACTTGCACACAATTATTCCTCTACACAAGAAACAAAACAAAGTGCGGACGTGCTTTCAGTGGTATCTGAATAAACTTCATGGCCAGATTCTATGATCCTTGGAGTTGAGCCAAAGTGTGGCCAAAGGGGGAAGACCTTTTAAATCCTGCTGTGGATCTGGATAATGTTCTTCAAACTGTGAGATAAGACATTGGTCTTGGAAGAGGATTGCAGCCTCTCAGTGGCTTTGAGGAGTTAGTATTCAGTTTCATAGTGTCTGGAGTTAATGCATCAATTTGGGTTTCTGTTTTTTTCAGATTTAATTATAGAATTAAAATGACCATGTGGATGAGGAAACATCACACAATCAATTGGCAGCAGTTCTCACAAACACACATGGTCAATTTAAGTTTATTAATCCAACGTGTTAGTGTGGTGACCGGGGAGTGAAAAAAAACATCTGCTTCTGTCTTTATTTAAAGTTCACTTACAAGCTAAAGTCTTTTCTCTCTTACGAAATTTGATAAACGCAATAGCACAGTATCCAGATCCTTAAACGAAATGCATAAAATATGGCCTGTTCAGAATAAGAATCAATATGGCATGTTTGTCTGGAGGAAAGCTGCAGATGCATTTGCTGTGCTGACTTTTCCAATTTCTACATCTGAGATTACCATCGCTTTTAAGTATGCGGCTCATTTTGAAAAACAGAATTTCATTCAGTGGCTGCTGTAGCTGTATGCCCCCGGGCGTTGAGAGAGGGGGGAAAGTGTATTAATGAAATGAGAGACAGACAGTGTTATTTAAATCACCTCAACAGCATAACCTGAGGCCTAACACAGGCTCTCTGCTGCTTTCCACACCTGTTTTCCTACCTCAGCTGGGTAAACTCGGCTAAATCATATCAAAAATAAGTCTGAACCGATACACAACGGCAAACTTACAGTCACACTGAATCCAGTCAGCATAATGAATCAAATCGAGCATAATTGACCTAAAACCAGTGTGTGTGGTATAAGAAAATAAACCGGTATATAAGAAAGACGGAGTGAACTTCTATGGAATTTATCATTAAAAACTTATTTTTTCAGATTTTATGCCGCAAATGTTTCTGAAAAGAGAAGATTGATGGAAACTTGCAGCAGTTATAGATTAAGGGATCATTATTGCTCAAAGGAATCAGAAAGTTTCAGATTTTTTTCCTATTAAGACTGTTATATTTAAAGTTATTAATGGATATAAGGATACTCGCTGGTGTTGCTGTTATTTGGGAGGCTACATCCATAATACCATAAGACCAGTACCGTTCTGTCTGCCTGGATCCGGAAGTCCTACAGGATCTTAGCTCTCTCTTTCCCCACCACCTAATGATGTGTTTCTCATTGTGACCCAGAGGTTTCCAATCCACATTCAATACAAATATTTCTGTACACTTTGCCGGCTACTTGGTTATGGTGTTCCATGCATTTTTTTTTGTCAATGTGCTGTAAAATGCTGGTTTGTTTCAGGGTCCATACTTTCCACTTACAGTGATTTGCATTCACCAATCTAAGATGAAAGATCTAAACTGACAGAGGGTTCTCATAAAAATCTTCTTAAATACAACTTAAAACAAGTTTTAAAAAATCCCAAAGAAGTTACATACATCTAAAGTTTCTTATTTTGCTTTTTTACAAAAAAAAACTTGAACTCAAAAGTAGTTTTTAAAAACATTTCTGATATGAAAAGTTAAGACATAAATGTGTGTATATACATTATATACATATATATGTATTTGTGTGTTTGATTGTAAGTATTTAGATTTTCAATCAAATGAAAATATTTCATTTTCAAATGTCATAACTTGCATATAAGACCCTTGTGTGTCCATGTTTTATCCCATTAGAAAGAATTATTAATTAAGTTGAACTTTAAATATCAACTCTGTTATCGTTTACCTTGTTAACTCATGCTACAGCTGAGTGAACAAACTTGTTAAACACTTTACACAACTGAGCTGTGAATTAAGAATATTGTTTGTGCATTCAACAGGGAATCTATAAGAAATCACCTGCTGTGAATACAGCTGTGTGTGTTTGTGTGTTTGAGTGTGTATGTGTGGCGCATGGCAAGACTTCAGAAGCTACCTGTTCTCCCAGAACAATTAAGTCAAGCCTCTTTACAGTATCTCCGCTCCAATTAATTTTAATATTTAAACAGCTATGCAGAGACTTCTGAACCCACTAATGCAAGATTAGAGTAAACTCAATTAAATATTGATGGCCATAAATAAACATACTAATTTGGAGAGCCGCCATGGTGCATTGTAAATCAAGAGAAGAATTGCTTTTAGCTGAAATGCTATGCTTATTAGCTGAGCAAATGTTGAGCTGAGGTCAGGGAAGGATGTGAGAGGAAGGACAAAGCATTAATGTCAAAGGATGAAACAAATGGAAAGACACAGCAAATACTGCAAGTTTTATCATAACAATATTATTATTATTATTATTATTGAAAGCTGAACCAGTTTAACTAAGCTACAAAATAAAAGATAAAAGATACATTGAACTTATAATAATGCTGCAGCATTGACACTGACAAAATAAATGGTTGTTGTGACTTTCAGTCAAGCGATTTTCTGCATTTAAACTGAGATGTTGAGTATATGGGTCCCAATGGACCAAACACAAATCTTGCAGGGGCAAGCAGTTTTAATGTTGCTGTGGGCGGGAGAGACAGGCAAAAAAGTGAACTGTAGTTTCTGGTAACAGTCCTGGTACTTAGACAGCTTTTACCGCTGTGTTGAAATTAATGACTAAGGGTGAGTGGAAGATTAAAGAGGAATTTACTCTACAAACCCAAAGTGAGTTGAGTCTCTCAGAAAGATCAGAAATTCCACGCCTTCTGCAGCATGCTGCACATTTTACAACTTTACTACTCCTCTGTGTTGTGTTGATGTGCATTTGTAAAAGTTAACTGTATAAAGTGGTAACTTACAACCAGATGGACTTTAACCTATTCTTTATTGAATTCTGTTCCATAAAAACTATAGGAAAAGTCTGTAAAAACATGGCCAAATTTAAAAACAAATATTTGAAGGCGTTTTGTATTGTACCTTTTCTTTTACAGAAGTTTCATCTTTATTTATTATTTTGCATATTGTATCTTGGCAACAAGAACCTGTCGAGTGTGGAAACTTTGGTGGACGGACATAAAAGTCACCCCTCTCCACTGTAAATCTAGATTTAGTTTTATTATTACTTATAAAATTTATATAAATAGATAGGACTTTATTAAACTAAAATAATAAATAGGATTCTATATAAGTTTTACAGCTATAAATAACATATATTTTACATAATACTTCCTAGGAGGTTACATCGCATATGAAAGTCATATTTAACAGGAACTAGTGGTAATGCAGTCTAGAAGCTCTTATATGGTGTACCGGCCTATTTTTGATGTGTATTTCCTGCTTAATATGTGGATGTTTTTGTGTGCATCAAACCTCTGCAACAGTTGTCACTGCAATCAATCATTTCAAGTAAATGTTATAACTAAATCTTTTGTGCATAACCAATCAATCCATTCTACTTCTAAAGTCACCAAATGCTTTTGTTGTTGTTATTTAAGGAGTGCTGGCAAATTGTTTGCATACTATGGAAATATATTTTGGCATCAGTGTTATGACACCCATGACAGCAGCAATATTGAAGAAAAATATTTATCTCCAGCAACTTGCAGGATTGGCCCACTACTTCAAAGAAAAAACGGACTCTGTAAGAAGAGGCAGATGGTGGTTAATAGGACTTTTCGCAAAAGAACATTGTTGAATAACTGATGAGGCCGATCACTCACATTTAGCCAGAAAACTACTTGATTAAACTGAGGTGAAGTACGACGAGAATAATGTTGGGTGGTCTGCACACAGACAAAGCTAGGTTGGTGATAAGGCAGAAAACTGCAGATGCAGGCTGGAAGCCACATATAGTGTGACACAACTGTAAACCATGATACCCTGGTTTGAGCAGCTTCCATGTTTAAAATACACTATGTGGTTGTGTTTACACACACCTGTCACAAAGCCTATACCAGCGCCTTCTCAGGCACATTTGTCTGAAAGCTTATTCAAACTTCTAGGGGGACTTTACCACCCTACTGACCTCATGCATTTAAACTTAATTAACCTGCAGAGAACTGCTGTGGTGACAGTTTATCAGGAAATCTGTGACATTATAAAATCCCTGCTTCATCCTCCAAGCCCTCCGAATAATTTGGTTTATTCTTAAAAGGCTGGAAGCTGTTACAGAACTTGGAGACATAAAACAAGCCTTTAAGAGGCTGCCCACGTGCTCTCCTCTGACTGACAGTGAATCATTCATGGGGTGCAGGAAACATGATGAGAGCTTAATTAAGGACAGGGGTAGCTAGGCCTCCCATGTTAAATCAGTCTGGGCTGAGGGCTGATTAGACGAGAACTCTTATATTATTAAAAAATGGAAGAGCTAAAAATCTTTCCATCAGGTCAGGCCATCTGACTGCTCCAAATAATCTCCAACTTCTTTTTCTCTCTTTTTTCTCTCTTTTTAACATCAGAGGTCATGTAGTTGTTGACACATTCCTGTCAGTGGCATAAACATTCATTCACAAAAATCCCACAGACTTGTTAAATGATTTCTTCTCATTGCCTGTATAACATTTTTAGTTATATTCACACATAAAAGCTCTCCCACTTTCATTCCAAAGCATAATCAAAGGCAAACATGTGCACGCAGACGGCAACACACATTTAAGAGAGATTTCTGCACTTCAGGATCATGAATTCATAAGACAGTGTGTGTGCCTGGCAGAGCAGACTAACACGACAGCCTCCTGACAGCTCCCGTACACAGGCAGCCTGCTCTGTACTTTAGACATACTGTATATTTTGAAAGGTATTCAAGAGCCAGAGGGTGGGGGGAGCAGAAACACCACATGAATAAATAGAAATCAAACATTCTCTGGCTTGGGTTTTGACATTTTGAGCAGAGATATGGAGGGGGGGAAGGCATCGAGGGGTATGGCAACAGGATTTGACAAGGGGGCCACAATGGGCAGCCGCCGCTGTCAGAGCAGCAGGTGGTGATGCGTGAACTGGGGGGGAAGGAGACGTAACGCCACGGATTCCACCGCCGGTCACTGGAGAGGGCCGCGGGCTGAGGGACGAGCTTTTAACACGAGTCCACCTGTCAGAGCTTCAAACACACTCACACACCTGATAGTTTCCTGTAAGCAGACACAAAAAATTAGGCATTTGTCAAAATCTGGGCTGAAAGTGCGAAAGAACTTGAGATTTTGATGCGATTGACTAAATAGTTTTGTAGCCGTTAGCGTTTGCCCTCAAATCCTTTTTCAGAGCGTTTTTGCTGCTGTTGTCAGTCGGTCTGATAGTACAGAACAGTGTGAACAAAATGGAGTGTTTGTTTAAACAACTACAAAAAAAGAGACAAAATGTGAAAAGAAGGGCTGAACAGTTCAGGGAGTACAAAGACATGCTATAAAATTACAAGTATTTCAGTATACAGAGCAGTAAGAAGAGAGCGCAGCCTCAAAGGAGCAGAAAACACGACACAGTGAGCTGGATGATGACAGCATGAATTACTTGACCTGCTTGTGTTTTAGCTGCAAACACAGACACTCTGAGAAATGTGTGTTAGCCTGCCATTATTTTAAAGGGCCACATGACAGATCTTGCAGGTCTCATAAAACAAAATTTGCTAAAATGATTCCTGAACAGATACATAATAAATCAAAAGTAAACGGAGAAAAACAGATTTATTAGCTGATAACATACCAAGTATGATTTATAATAATAACATATCCACTGACAGCATTTGCACTAATCATACACTGAAAACAAAGTCTGTATTAAATGTAAAAAAATTACATTTCCCTTATATCTGTCTCATGACGATGTGGTCCACCTGCCTTTCTCCAACAAATTAGCACTAAATCTGTCTGCAAGAGTCAGGACTGAGAAAAAAATGTAACGAGCAACATAGTGGCAAAAAACTGCTTTGCAGCTTACCCTGAAAGTAGCTGAATCAGCAGAAATAAACATGTTTACTGCCTGGTACAAAAAGCAGTTTTGGTCTGGAGGTGGTGAATTTTTTATAGTTATCTCATTTTTAGTGCATTAAGGCTTAAAGTTATGCAGAGATAAGGGTGCTGCAGATTTAAGAGACGGATGCAGCTGCTACCTGATAGATGTGCCTGGTGTCCTCTGGCATTCAGCAAGATCCATCATCCCTTTCATGTTGCTTCTAGCCAGTGGCGGAGCCAGGGAATTTTCAGTGGGGTGGCGTCCATGTCTCTAAGCGTTTGCCTCTGGATGCTGCTGGTCTGCGAGGGCTCCAGGAATGTGCTTAATAAATGTCACTGTACCATCAAACGAGTACAACATGACATAGTGATAAGGAGCAGTTTAGTGGTTAAGGGCCTACAGTGGTTCACCTGTGTCAGCACGCCAGGGTGTTAAACCAGGTTCCCAAGACCACTTTTATAAGCACAAGCTACTCCACTGCATATTTAGGTTCCAGAGATGTTGCTCAGAGTAGATGTTCAGCATAAACACAGATACATGATTTTTTTTTCTCATAGTCTGATCAAGCTAAACTGTACATACAATACACACCATCTCTCCTCTGATAGTCTAGCTTACTTGTATTTTTCTGAAGAGATGATTCTGGTCTCTTGGGGCACCAGGCAAAATTTCACAGGGGGCTTCTCCAACCAGCATTCATCACCCTTTTATTTTGATATTTTATTTCAATAACAAGAAAAAGGTTAGATTGTTTTTATTTGCTTTGTTGCTTTCACATTCAATTCCTTAAAATCAAACTTTTAGATGTTCTTTGGAAACTTCCTCAAGTTTTCTACTTTACTATTTTCCATTTTCATTTAATCAGATTTAACATGGTTTTAATAAAAATAAGGTGCTGAGACAGGCTGTGTGCGCAGCTTAAGTGTCTGGAAATGTCATCAATTATCATTTAAATTTTTATATTTAAAAACAGTGGCTATCTGTATCTGTAAGTGGATAGATATCTTCATCATAATTACTTTCTACAGATAGACCTATAAAGAATGCCTTCAACATTTTGTGTGGTTTCACACCATCTGACATGCAGGCTGTTGAGATGCCAGCTGACAACATGCTGAACCGTTCTTCTCCTCTTCAGCTTGCAAGGTTCAGCTTCCATGGTTTCCAAAAAGAATTTTTTACCTTCTATTTATTTGACCATGAACAATTGTCAGTTTTGCCTTGGACCGTTCTGAATTAGCTTTGGCCCAGGACTGTGTTTCGGGACTGTGTTATGACTTCTTATAATAATAATGATATAATGATAATAATATGAAGAGTTTTTTCGGGTCAAATTGTGGTATTTAGTCTCCTAACACCATTGATGCACTCTGCATCATTGCCTGCCCATTCAAATGTATTGATTTATATAGCACTTTTCAGACAGGTATAACACAAAGTGCTTAACATAAAAGCATACAACACAAAAATGAATCATACTCTCACTCCATTTACATGCACACACAACACTCATGCAAACCCCCCACCCTTCTGTCTCTAAAAACCTGGCTTGAGAATGGTTAAACCTTAAACTGTGACTTGGGTAAATGTGTTTTTAGCCCTGATTTCTAGAAGTGTTTCTGAGCCCATGCAGTCATTTCCAGGAGAGAATCAGGCCTGTTTTTAATGCAATAGGTCCAAAGATCGTGGTCATTCATTTTTCACTTCCAGTCTTACATGCTCACTGAAATTTCCTTTCTGAAATTGTTCCACAAATTTCAGACAGCTTGTCACATTTTGGAAAACTTCTGCCGAATTTTTATTTTATAAGTAGATGGTCCTTTCATCTATGCCACTTTTCCTGTTGCCAATTAACCTTTAATTTTCCGGTTACTTTTCCTTTCTGTTGCCCCTGTTTCAACCTTTTAGTGATGTGTTGCAGCCATCATTTTCAAAATGAGCTAGCACTTCCCAAAAAATGGAAAAATGTCTCAGTTTCGAGATCTGATATTTTGTTAATGTTCCACCTAGAATAACATGGGTTCACAAGATTTTTACAGCATTGAAGCTTGTGGTACAAGTTCCAAAATATCTTTTAATACCTTTAAACTTCATAAATACTCTTAATAATAATGTGAAAACATAAATAGGTCCATTGTTCTGCATAACAGTTCTGATACATTATATTTCTATTAATAAAAAGTCATTGAAATTGTGAAATGCCAACATGGCCGCTACCCACATTATTAAGTACTCTCAGATTTAAAAAGTTTGCTTTGTGTTTTTTAAGCAATAAGTCAATATTAATTTGTCAAATTACGAAATGACCCTTAACTTCTGAATACTGGCTTTGATGTGGTTATGTGGTGTCGCCCATCTTCCCCTCTCTCTCTCTCTGCCTCTTCGCTTTTCCCTGAGGGAAAAGCAGGACAGTAGGCAAAGTGTTTTTTGGAGCCAGCATGGGAAGCAAAGGCAAAGGCAGGGAGGGGGAGGGGGCGCCTTCCATTCACATCCCCATAATACTCTATTCATGAAACCCCATGTGCTTTTATTATTTAAAGCATTCTCCCAGCACAGAAAGCTCCATCCTGTCTCATTGTGGAGCCATCATCTGAGGAGCTATTTCCACAGAGGCAAAAAATAGTCCCATTTGTGAAATACTGATTATCTAAAATGGGACCCCAGGGCCTTGGTGAAGGGAAAGACCGGATTCTACAGGCTTCTGCATCCCACTGGTGGATTATGTGTTTTTTCCCCTCCTAGCTCTCCTGTCTGTCATCTTAACTCTACTTGATATAACTTCATACGCTTTGGATACCAACTGTCAGACAACACAGACTGTAACTTGTCCACTTGAAATGATGTAATTCGGCTTATTGAACAAGTTTTCAAGGCCAATTGGAGGTAATGTATTTTCCGTGAAATAGTCGTCTTGAAAAGCATCTAAATGATAGATGTTTTTTTTTTATATTTGCCGCATTTACTTATTTCACCTCACAAAAATGAGCTGAGTTGACTGTTATAGGAATAAAAAGAAAGAGAACAAATACAAGTAATTATTGTTGTGTAGGTGGTTGCACAGGAGAGCTTGCATGCTCTGCTGATTTTGATCCCAGTGTATTGTCTTACCTGCCAGTACTGTTCAGTTCCATCATCTCATGCGCCTTGACACCCAGGTGTATTGTTGCCACAGTCAAATCACATGAAAGCCAGACTAATTGAACGAGTATTGATGGAAATGCAACGCTTTGACTCGCCCCCCTCTGCAGCCCTGGAGCTGACTGCTTCATTACTGCCACGCAAGTGGAGTGCAAGTCATTTTGACATAGACAGGGGTCTCCACAAAGAGAGACGAATTAGAATTTAAGGCTTGGAGACAAAAAAAATGGCAGCTTAACACTATCAGAGAAAGACCTGAACTGTCACATGTACTGTACATATGCAATCAGGATGATGGCGCTAAATATTAGCAATCAAGGCAGATTCATCAGAGCTTTCTTTTCTTGCCAACAAGTGCGGTACGATGTAATTATGTACTCATCAGTCTGTGCAACAGCCACCCGCGCTAGTTGTAATTTTGCCCAATTTACACTGGAAGATTTCTAAGGGCCTATAATTTGAATCCCTTCAGTGTCATGGTAAAGCCCTGCTGACTGTTGTACCTTTCTGCTCTCATGAAATGAGCGCATGTGCTGAAAGCAGCAGAGACTTTTCTGAAAAGACATCCATGTTGAATTAAGGCAAAGTAGCTGAAATGAGTCTGATATTTATGATGCTTTTACCCGCAATTCAGCCTGCTTGGTCAGACAACGTAAAAGAAGAAAAAGGGAAAAAAGGTACTTTATTGGGTCTTATTTCTGGTACAAACGACTTCTAACATCTGTCCTTTAAGTGCAGTGGGAAAAATGGGTATTTATTCACCTGTGTGAAATGACTCCAGTAGCAGTGGGTGTTTATTGGTTCTGGCTCGTGGATCAGTGACTGGATATTGAATAGACAGGACTTCCGCCATGTGACCCATAGGTTTCTGCAGAGCTGAATCGAGGCTTGTTGGGAGGCTCCCACTGTCGCTATCTTGGTAGCTTCATGCGTCCGAAAATACCAAAATGAAGGTGGCGCTGACACTTTTTGAGACTTGCCGTAGGTTTCATGCTGGAGGTTGCTGCTTGGTCAGTATTCATAACCTGGGTACACTGAGTTATTTTAAGTGAGTATACTGGACAAGTTCAGATTTTATTGTCCCTAGAGCACAAATCATGCCACTAATGGCAATCTAAAATAATGTAACTGGCTTGCAACACTACCAGCATTCCTGAACTTAAACATCTGGGCTTCATTTTGATGGCAAACTGACATCCATTATGCACATTCCTGGAGCTATTATTGCCCTAAAGAATTCTTAAGGTAGAAACTGCATTTCATAACTTTCTTGTCAACCCGGGCATCACGTGACACCTAGGTTTTGCTTGGCATGGCTTTTCACTTGGCAGAAACAAGATATGAACATATTGGTTCATATGCATTGACTCAGTAAAGAAATGTTAAAATGTAGGAATATCATTGATACTTTGTGGAGCCTGAAGACATCTCATGATTCTGCTGCTTTCAAGGAATAATATCAATTCTAAAAATCGAATATTGTTTAGCTTGTCAAATCTGACTGCTTGTATGGGGAACTTCCTCCCAGCATGATGCCCGTGTGGTCAGATGAGGCATGGATCGTGACGCTTCCCTTGAGTGCTTGTGGTGGCACCCGATGCGAGTCATATGACAGCAGGTGGTGTGTTTATACAGAAATCTCAAAACATCTTACATGAATCATTGATCTCTCATCAGTGGTGTTTATTTCTGTATGACGCTATGATGAATGTAATATAAGCAGGATCAGTGCTTAATTAGCAAAACGCTGTCGCTTGAACAGATTCATGAAACCATTAACATCATACCTCTCACTTCTGAAAACTTAAACAGCTATGCAGCAGTAAAAGGGCAGCAGGAACTACCAGCCAGAGTTGGAAACCTTTGTGCAAAGTGTTAGGTAACATTTTTACGGTTACGGAATAATCAGTGCCACAAGAAAGAATAAGTCTGGACAAGAATGAGGAAATAAATAAGGAATTATAAAAGTCAGTCCCCTGCTTTTTATTTAATTGTAGTGACTCTCAGTGAGAGATGCAGATTTTTGGTATATGTGTGCTTTGTTAAAGTGGTGATCCAAATCCACCAATGACCATCTTATCCTCCTTATTTAGGAAGTTTCTAATATTTTTCATTACTAACATTTATATTTTATCAGTTGGTCTGGATGATTTAACAAAATAAAAACGCATTTGGCCCTATGTTATTGAGTCGAAACCACACAGTTTGTTATCTCGTTGGTTGTGGCTCAAACGATTTGGGGGCCCCTCTAAAGTATCTGAAACTCATGATATGGAAGAGGAGGCAAATTACACAGCAGCAATGTGACTTACCGCTAGTTCTGACAAAGCTGTGGAAAACTGTCTTTTTTTGTACATTTTATGGTGTTAAAGTAAAAAATGATGATAGACTGTCTAAACATTTGGCCTCTGCAGCAATGGTAAACTGCATAATATTGATGTCTGTTCTACTATGTCGTGTTTAAATCTAATGTTAAAGTTTATCTGATTCCACGTTCTTGAGATAATCTGATTAGTATGAGATGAACTAATGTACAATGTAGTCGTATTTGAAACCAGTCTCAGTTATGGAGGCACTGGTAGAATTATCTTGTTGTGGGTATGAGATTATGTATGTATATACTTATATATTGACTTGTTTAACAATATATTTTTAAAAATCTTTTTTTTCTTGGACCTTGAGTCTGTAATAAAGATTGATATATGAAACATATTTTTGTGTTTTATGATGTCACTACATTTCCTTTTATCCCTTTCCTTAACAATTTTAATATCAATGCATGCAATGTAACACAAACTCACTTTTACTTACGTTTTGATTTAATCTTTCCATTTGTTTCAGCTCATGGATCATAACTGAGCTTGACTGTTCATAAAGTAGAAACACACACCTAAATTGCTTTCTGAGGTATCAGGGAGAACTCCTGCACAGACCTGATGATGAGCGTACATAATGATATAAAATTCTTTTGTGAATACGGCAGACTGGAAATACTGTTCTCATTGATTCGTTAATAACAAATGGATGCAATAGCTGGTAAGCATTTCAGTGCATGCTGGTTGCACACATGATAATAAGTAGCAAGTAGCAAAAGGCCAGCAGGCTGGCTGTGAAAGCACCCGTGCAGATGAAGATCATTTCTGCATACACAACACACCCACACACGGTCGTAACGCGCAGTAATAATGACATGAATCATTTTTAACCTCTGTTCTCCAGTCTTTTGTGCATGCCTTTTTATCCATGCGGTCAATTATAGGGTGCTAAAGGCAATGACAGCATCTGAAGACTCGGCTGATGTCTGTGTCAATACACAGAGTCAGTGACATTTAAAAGATCTTTGAAATCTGCACAGTGTGGATCAAAAACAAAGGGAAACAGCCGATAAGCTGTCGGGGTCAAGGGTCGATCTGTTTCACCTTGTTTCCAACCACGTTACAGGACTGCCATGCCTCCTCTCATTCGCTGCTCTCTCTCTCCCCGGCTTCGTCTTTTCCTGCTCTCTAAGGGTGTCTTAATGACTAACCTGTCAGGATTAGCATCTCTCCCTATTTCACACTGTGGTATTCAGCTTTCCTCCTCATCCTTTAATGAGTGGCCCCGGCTCCAAGGACAGAGCAGTCAGGGGTGAAGACAGATGAAAAGCTCAAAAGCGCACATCACAGCCCAGCTTCACATTTCACAACCTACACCACCCGCGTCGAGCCAAGACGGCTTTTTTCTCGACCCCTTTTTATAACCTCCGACGTTCCCAGCTTCCGATGGTTGGGACAACTTAATTAATCACTGTACAGCTCTAATGAATTGACCAGCCCGGGTGTATTGATCCCTGGAGTATCAACGGCTCGACTTTGTGAAGTCTAATACCCTCTTCTGAGCTCAAGGATCAAACATCTTGGAAAAAAAGTGGGAAGAGATACCACATAGGAACCATCTTTTTTTTTTCTTTGAATGAGAGGAGGTCAGTCCAAAAGACACTGGCTGCAGCCACTTCAGCAAATATGTACATAAGACAGAAAGCAAATCCTCAGCTTCATCCCCCACATGATCCTCTTCTCTCCTACAGCTTGTGTTACATGTGTCACATTTATAGAAATAACATGCCTTTCATCAAGGGAATTAGTGTTGTATTTCAGGTTGTCTTAAATCAGAAGAGGAGCTTACAGCTTATTAAAGTGTCGTCACAGCACCACCACTGAGGATGCTGAGGGATTTGGCAGCCTTCTTCTGAGACTGGATCACTCAGATCTTTTTCTGGGCTGAGGTTAGATTAGGCGCTGATCTGAAAGGCTAATTTGATGCCACATTACAGCTGTGAAATTACTGTACTGTACGCCTCTCATTAAAAGAGCGAGCCGGACAACTCTCCCGGATCACTTCTAAGGAATCAGCAATGTAAATGGGGGACGAGCAGCAGTAAAAGCTCGACCAATTATGGCACCAAAACGGAGGAACAGCCAAGGAATTCAATTATTAGTTTTTAATTACTATTTAAAACATGTTCCACTTCTCTGTCCAAACCGCAGGTCTTTTTCTCTGCAAGAGGTCAGGTAGCTTGTCTATAACACAATATTTTAGACCCTCATACAATGAAGCCCAAACAATGTCTTTAATCAGCGTGTTGAGGAGGAAAAGCTGTAATTACCTGCTGCTACATTCAGGGTCAGTTTTAACTCACTTCGCCTGTTGATTAATGTTCCTGAACTGAGTTCCTGCATACTAATACATTTATTTGTCTTTTCCTCCCACAAACTTTAGTTTGCTGAGTGGAATTCATTTGCCCAGTTGGCTGTAAACAAAGCATGAACATATTACTTTTCAAAAGCATAAATAAGACAAACAAAATGGAAACTGTATCAATCTGATGAGAAACTAATGTTTGGAATTTTTTTTAGATAGACAGGAAATAATGAGCTCAATTTCTTTCTTATGTTATTATTCTTATGACTATTTCATTGAATATATTGCCATTTTTTTGTCTTGCAGCAGTTAATGCTAACTTATGAAACCCTTTTACAGTAACTATTTTTTTAAACCTTGTAAAGAACAGTCCATGTTGCTGTAAGCTTATGGCTCCTATTTTAATTGAAAATATAGAAACTGAAGTTCTACCTTATTTTAGAAATGCTGAAGTTCTTCATCTGCTCACATCTGGCTGTAAAGTGTTTTATTGGCATTTAGTTCAATTTTAAATGACTTTGTAGCTGATGTTATTTTTGACAGACCCCATCTTGACTCAGCATCAATAGGAAAATAACATCTGGGTGCACAATGTTAATTTATCTGCGGATGCTGTGATTTGACAAGCTAAAGTGGATACAGCATATATTTATTTTACAGAAACTGTCACGGCTTTAACCAAGCCATTTGACAAAGCAAATAAAAAAAGTATTCAAAAGAAGATGAATGAACCACCAAAGGATACTTTGTTGATAAAGGGATTAGAAGTCAGCAGGATGGTTCAGGATATCAAATTGTATCCGGGGTGAAGTTCTGAATAAAGGGGTAGTTGGTTCTAGGTAGGGGCTAATGGATGGTTTGAAGACCAAAGCAGATAGAACATGGAGGGGATAGCTGCAGAACAAAGTAGGTCAGGCAACTTAGTGGATGAATGAATGCTCAAATCACCACCACACTGCTAGTGACACAATGTGGTTGCTTAAAAATGAAGCTTTGATGAGGGCAGATGGAAAAGCAGAAGCAGAAGCTGACCAGACTCTGCCCGGGCTTCCTGGAACCTGCTCTGCCCTACCTTTGGCTCCAGAATCAAAACATGAGAACCTTCCAGCATTATTGTGACAGAACCACAAATCCACTGACTGTAGCATCTCGCAGGGAAGTGGTGAAGGTTTTTTAATCTGCTAATAAAACAGCAGGATTCTTATTCTTTGAATCTTATGTAAAACTGGCATTAGTAGCCAGATGATCAGAAACTGTGGTCCAAAACAGCTGCGGTGTAATTATATTCTTGTCTTTGGGTACATTTTAACTGTAAAAGCAATGGAAGACTAAACATGATTTTAAAAAGGTGTTACTGATGTCTTTTTGCAGTTTTATCTACATTAAAAAGGAAGTTAATATAAAAAGAACAGAAATACAACTTGTTTAAAATGCCTTTTTGAGGGAACAAAGGGTATATTTAACCTCTGAACAAGGTTTAAAGTTATACTCTTGATATTTCTTTTGCTAAAGAACTCATTATCTCACAGTAAGCTTGATGGAACAGATAAGGAATAAAACATTAGAATATATAATTGAGGATTAAAAGGGACTATTGAAACCTCTTCCTCATTTTTTCTCTTATATGCAACTTGATGTTTTACTGTGATGTGATCTTAGTCAAAGCACCAGACAATCAGGTAAATGTATACTACTCGCTCACAGCGCAGTCAGACAGGTTTGTTCAGGTTTTCTGCTGATATGACATCAGGTCCACTGTGATTTGTTATTCTTTTATCTTTTTTAAAAAAGCAAGTTCTGTTAAAGTCATCCTCACCAGGCAAACCAAACCACATCTTAACTGTAGATTAAATGTAAAACAGGAATATACAGTTGAGAAAGATGTCTCTTCGTGGCTTATGATTGAAAAACTCATCTTAATAAAAAATGAACAGGTGATGAACAAAATATTTACCAGAGACATCTATCTTTTTAGCTACAGACTCTCGGGTCAAACATGTACAGATGGATTTTCTTTTTTTTCCAAATCAAGATGAAGTAATCATCACTGCCTGCCAGAGGGGAGGAGGTTAGGAAGTTTGTGCAGATTTTTGACTCCCTTTTCCATGGTTCTTTCTTGGAGTTTGAGGAGATTTGACTAATTGCAAATTTTTCTATACTGTCCTTACTGTTTACAGTGAGTAATACTGTAGATCAACAGTATTTCCTGCTGCTGTCTCAACAAGTCCTGTGGTCGACGATACTTTATGGATCCTCAGGTACTGCACAAGGTATATCCTCTTACAGGGACTTTTTAAGAAACTGATGTCGGTTTTTGTGCTTCTGTATCAACAAAACTTGAATCAGTTTGGGCTGTGAGAGGAAAACAGGGTTTTTCCCGAAGCCTAGCCGTATGACTTGCACTTGACAGGAAAACAAAAAACTAGTGCAAAATAGTGCAGCTGTCCACATAAATTAGCATGCATCTTATTTTGAGTGTTTTTGGAGTCCTGCACAGCTTTTGCTCTGCTGTGACTGAGGGAGTGGCTGCGTGGTTGGAGATGCCAGCAGATTTACTCAGAGCGGACACTTCCAGTCTCCGATGCACACCCCGCAGAGCACCCATACAATGGAGTTAGTCAGTCTCTCTCACTCTCTGCAACTCCCTCCATTCCCTTTCAACCCCCCCACACCCCCCAGCCTCCGCAGCAAACACACACACGGCTTATCTGCACACTCACACACAAGAAAATGCTCTTTAACTTTGCTGAATACCCAGCGCAACAACCACCCCCCTCCTCACCCCTCCTCCCCCTCTCTCCCCTCCCTCTCTCATGCTGATGCACTGGGTGGGATTATGCACGGAGGCAGTGTGCCGTGCCGTCCCCCCGCTGCGCCAGGCTGGGCCTGTGCGCTGCCGGCCCATGTCTGCATGGCTGACTGTATTAAACATAAGCTGCTTTACTTGATAGGGCTCTATCCAGCTTTAATTACCACAAACTCACAAAGTCTGCGGACAGCACTCTTCACTCCTGCCACTCCGCAGAACAAGCAGGCTAAAAGCCACTCATCGGTTCTTCTGTGGACAAAAGGGAGGAGAGGAAGGAGGGAGATGATGACGGCAATTCAGTAGATAAAAGGACAAATGCAGGTTATGTTTACCTTCACTGCAAACAGCTACTGACAGTGATGACGGCGATGATGATATGACATAACTCATTATCGCAGTCATTGTCAGGATGCTGCCTGAAGGTAAGGCTGGCCTGGATTTTTCCAGTTTGGTTGCAGTGAAAATGACAAAACTAATGTTATATTGTATGAACAGCATTTTAGAGTTGTGCCAGACTGAAATATATCACACATCTCCCTGCTGTCTTATTGGACAAGGCCGGAAGTCAGATCTCACCCAGTCATTTGTTGAGAACAAATTCATAGAATTTCAAAGGGAGTTTGGTCAAATGGTCAACCAGACCCTGATCCATAACAGCTGTATGCTAGCAAGCAGGCAGATGATGTCAGATTATTCAGAGAAGGGGGAATTATTATTTAGCCTCTTTTCTCTGCAGGTTGTTATTAAGTGGAACTGTCCTGGCTTCCATAATCCCCAAGAGTGGATGTTATCATGAGCCTAATGCTCATATAATATGCAGATTACACAGATAAAGACGGCGGATTACCACCTGAGATACACTGATGTCAGAGAGAGGCCGGAACATATCATATCGCTGCATTTTAAAAGGGGAAACCTTTGAAAAATGAAGCTTCTCTCAAAAAAACAAGATAAAACACGACAGTACCTGTACAGAGAAGACTTAAGGGTCTCACTATGATGGGCCATAAATGAAGAATTTTCCTGAAGTCGGACTAAAAGCTCACACTCAAGGAGCAGACAGCCATGACTACAAAGTTGGGGGGTCATAAATTCATCCAGTAGTTATGAGTCTCATCAAAGCCCCCCTGACTGAGTTATGGCCTGCACTTAAATAGTTTTTGTGTTCTGGCTCTGGCATCACCTCACTGAAAGCCTGAAGAAAAAGGAAATTTACAGTAACTAGAAATGTGCCCTGCTTTAAAGAAACAAATTGTTCCTTCAGAGCAAGAAGAAAGAAAACAAGAAGGGAGGTTGTCACAGTGGTCCTGCAGCTCCCTGAGAATGACCTAACTACAGCTGTCAAAGCAAATCATTACTTTTTCCTTCCCCTCTCCCCCCCCGGTTCACTGTCTTATTCTTACAATTAATATCCTTTCTAACGTTTTTTTTTAAATCATTTTTTGCAGAAAAAAATCATATGTGTAAACACTTTATGACTTACCGTACCGTCCTCTTCCGCTTATCCGGGGTCCGGTCGTGGGGGCAGCAGCCTAAGCAGGGAAGCCCAGACTTCCCTCTCCACGGCCAAATCAGCCAACTCATCCGGGGGGATCCCGAGGCGCTCCCAGGCCAGTCGAGAGATATAATCCCTCCAGCCGGCCCTGGGTCTACCCCGCGGCCTCCTCCCGGTGGGACGTGCCCAGAACACCTCCCGGGGGAGGCGTCCAGGGGGCATCCTGACCAGATGCCCAAACCACCTCATCTGGCTCCTCTCGATGCGGCACTAAATAGCATTTAAATGGTTTCAATCTAAAGTGAAAATGCAGACTTATCTGTGTTTTAGAGTCACAGGAAATCAAGCTTCATGATATAAGTAGCAGCAAAATGAAGAAAGCTTTCGGCAGAAGTATACATTCTAAGATCTGTAGGACATCTGTCTGTCTGTCTGTCCCTCCATCCATCCATTCACTTCTCTGAGGTCAGTTCATGGAGGCAAAAGGTTCTGGGGGAGACCTTGATGCCTCTCTCCTGCAACAAAACTTCAGCTGCTCCTGAGGAATCCCATGCATTCCCAGGCCAGAAGATGTACTATCCCTCTACTTGAGGCCTGTCCCGCATGATTCTTGCCCTTATCTGGTTTGACTTACACAGACCTTCAGGATCTGGATAAACTGCCCTATGTTCCTATGAAACTGGTTATCAACTCGGTAACTCAACCTGGGGTTTTCCCGATCAGTGCGTGCTCACATAAAAGAGGTGGAGCCTGCAGCGTCTGACCAATCAACAAAGGCATTCCCTGCAGGCTGTGGAGCAGCTACAGTACTTACAGTGCAGATGCCTTGATGCGCCTTTACATAGATTTAACATGTAAACCTAACCCTCTTGCTTATTTTGGTCTGAATGCACCATTACTGCTACTCATGAACAAGATCACAAGATACTTAAAGGGACAATGTGTAACTTTTGACCCAAATATCAGCCTAATGTGAGCAATAATGGATTATTTCTGGGGTCAATATACAATGTTTGGGGTGTGTCAGCACTCTGAGTGGGCTTACCCTCTTCAGAAACCAGATATTGTAACCTTGCAGGAGCGGATCTATCTTTCATTTGATGATGTGACCTACAGCGTTTTGCTTTATGCCCCCCCCCCCTCTATAAACACAGAGGGCTCTGCTTTGTGCTACTTTTGCCTCCTCTTCCATCAAAAGATTATCATGCCTGAATGATGTAAGAAGGTGAAAATTGTGTCTGAGGAGGCCAGAAAGAGAGAGACTGTTAAGTTCTACGACAGTAGTGCATGCCCTGTGGGAAGTTATACATTTAGTGCCCGTAGTGGCCAAAAGTTAGACAATATCCATTTAAACTCTTTCACCAGAGGCAGACTCATTTCCAACATGGTCTAAACGATGCATCTCTCCGATGAGCATAAAGTCAGGCAGTTGGTGGAAATTATGAAACTAATGCACAAAGAGTCTTTACTGTCCTGAATACTTTAGATGCAGCAGTAAACATTCCTAAATTCAAACAGAGGTGGTTGATTGAAGAGAAAATGAAAGCCAAGCTTTATCCTCATTAGTGAAAAAATAAATTTAAAAGAGAACCATGTTATTTGAGGGTGACAAGGGAAGTCAAGGGCCTCATTCCAGAGAGAGCACAACCTTATGAATATATTACAACACAATTAAATCGTCCTATTTTTCTTTAGAGAAGAAAAGTAGTTTTATACCTAATCCAAAACAGCAAATGAAAACAAAAAATATTAAGCTAAAATAAAATCTGCAATAGTTGTCCCACATGGGACATAAACTCCATTTAGCTTTATCACCACAAAATACACTTTGTCAGCATTTTTCTGGAAACTGAAATACAAAGAACCTCTTCATGCTTTGAAGCAATTTCTGCCCTTGATAATCTGTTTCTCTGAAAGTATTTATTCTTTATCAACACTTTGCAGACATTTTGGCCTGTGGCAAACCTGAAGTCAGACAGAGCTGATTACAAATCATGCGGTCAAATGAGATGCTAAATCTGCTAATGAATTCCCTAAAAATACCAGCTAATTAAAGAGGAATGTTCCCCAGCCAATGAATACACATCATTATTATTTAATGTGCTTCAATGTGCGTGCATGCTTATGCATGAATGTTTATACAGTATTTATCCTTTGGTTAATAATCCCAATGAGAACGTATAAAGGGTAATTACGTGTCATAATACAAGTGTTAATTTTGCGCTGAAGGCTCATAATCGGGTCATTTTGAACATTTATAATTAGGTTTCAAGTTTTAGTATCTTTTTTTCTGTGTCCCTCTTTTGTCTGCAGTTCTCATCCTCAGAAACAAAAGCAACATATCTTTTGTCATGATGCAGTCTTTACAGTGCAGCATCAGGAAGATTCATGTGGAAAATCTAAAAACAGAATTGTCTGTATTCATTAAAAAGGGCCCTTCAGCAACCATGGGTAAAAACTAGTTTTTCTTCAAACATCCTTTCTCCTATCCTCAGTGAAAGGCACTCCTCTGCCCATGTGATGTCAAATATTCCAATAACAGCAAGCTGAGGACAGAGATATGATTTGTACATTCAGAAAGTAATTAATATTCAGAAATCCCACATGATCGTGCCATCAACAAGAAGAATTTCAAATAAAAAAACTGATTACTGATGCCTAAACTGTGAAAATATTCATCTGTTCGTTTTTTAAAAATAATTTTAAAATGTATAAAATGCATTAACTGTGAACATTTAGTTCATCTTATTGCAGTCTTTGCACAGACTTTGCACTTAGAACTAACTCACTAACTCAGATCACTAACTGACTCTGTCCACACACGTGCAGTTTTTGATACATTGTGGGACTAAAGTATTTTTGATTGTGCATGTACATTCACTAACCAATTTATTAGGAACAACCATTCAACCATCAACAGAAAAAGCTTACCAACCAATCCCATGGCAGCAAGTTAGTGCAAATAACAGACGTGGTCATGACAACTTCACATGTGGTGAAGTTTAACCAGAGCATCAGAGTGGGGAAGACAGGAGATTTATGTGACTTAGATCATGATATGGTTGATGGTCTGAGTATTTCAGAAGCTGCTGATCTACTGGGATTTTTACACAACCATCTTTCATGGTATAAGCGGGATAGTGCCCTCCAAGGTGACCATTATCAGAAATTAATGGACTTTGCGCAGGCAACCGTCCTCCGCTTTGCATTCGATGGTTCTTGCCTCCACGTTTCCATTAATTTCAGATAACGGTCACCTGTCAGGCATTATCCCTTGCATAAACCATTTAAAGTCGTACCAAAGCAGTGATGTGCAAATAATACTTTGAATGTAATTGTTCACATGACTCTGGCATGACAAATCAAGCCTTAGCACAGTGCTTCTAAAGAGCTGTGTTTTGTTTTCGTTTTTTGACACACACACTGGAGCTTCCCCTTCAAATAGGCCACCACTAAGAAGGGCAGATAGGATCGATAGATGGGACAAGGAGGAGAACGAGGAAAAGTGAGAAATCCAGATTTTTGAATGTGCAGCTAATTCAGAAACAATTAAGGTTTGAGACAGCTCTGGCTTCTCTAATAACTACATAGATACCCAACAAAGTGAAATTGGGACATGAATAATTAGCATATTTAAGACTTGTTAATAATCTAACTTTAAATCTTCATTAGAATGAATTCTTAAAGACACAGTTGAAACTTTAAGTAGAATCTTTGTGTCTTGGCAAAAATTGTGATTCTTTATTCTTTCAGTCCCAGTTTAACCATCTGGACCCAAGACTTTTTGGCTTGGATTAAAATAACGTTGCCAGGTCCATAACACTAAAGTGTAAGAGCCATTTATGTGTATTCTACTCAGCAGTACAGCAACAAGAAGAACAGCCTTATTAAATATAATGACTTCCCAAGTGGTCCCATAGCTCTTTAGCTTTTAATGCTGAGGCTTTGAGGGAAGAAAACTGTCTGCTTGTGGTGTATTACAAGTCGAGTAACCATTTCTAACCATGGTTAACACTTGCTGGCTTCATAGTGGTACAAGTGCTCATACACATGAGTTCTTTAGCCACGTTTTAAGCTTTCTCATAAACTTTTGAATTTGCAGCACGAATATACTTGTATTAGAAAAATAGCTCAACATATCCCTTTACCTTCTGCACTTGATAAAAAAACCTGTCATTTTAAACACATGCTGTAAGACACAGACTGTATCCATTTGCAAACAATACCCTGGAGACTTTGAGTGCCAGTTACAAAGATTTAACAGTATTTATCAGGCCCGGACTGGCCGTCAGGAGCAGCAGGACAGTTCCTGGTGACCTGGGCTGTTAAGTGGCGAGACTTGTGGCCTACTTGTTAAAGAAATAAAGTGGCCTTATAAATATCAAAAAGGCGCTTGAGGAGGAGGGGGGCAAATGTGCAAAATTTCTGATAATTTAAAGTCTCCATCAGTGGTGGTGTTCAGATACCCGCAACATCATGTTAGTTAAGCGTTAAGTAAATAACAAATACAGAGAAGACAGCGTGTGTTAAATGTGGCAACATTTATCTGAAGATAACATGGTGACCTAGTTAAGATTCGCCCTGAGACAAAATGTTGCTGTAATAATCACCCTGGTAGCTCCTGTCAGTCTTCATGTTGCAGTGTTTGTTGCTAGATTGTTAAACCTCACTTTATTGCAGACAAAACTATGGATGCTCCGACTATTGATACACACTGGGTCATATTTGACTCAGAGCTGGATATTCTAAAACTTGGGCTGCTTGCCTATACCAGTCTGTCCACATCTGTCCCTGTCCAACACAGAAATGTCAGTGAAGGACATTTTATTGGTCCATTTTCAATGCTGATGAGGGAACCTTTGATTTAATCAGTTTATCAGTGTGTTTATCTGTTTGTTCTGCAAATGATGTGAATATACTTTCTATTTTTGCTGGTTGAATGTGTTTGAAGTTTGTGGTTTATGTTCACAAATCTAAATGGAATTTTTGTGTGTTTGTGTGTTACAAAGCTGTATATAACGCAGGTACCGGTGCTTCAGAGGGTGGACAGTCAAATAGATGTAAAAGAGAAAGAAGTGGTGGGAGCTGATAAAGTCGTGATGACAGCACCAGCGGGGGGACCCGACTTACCGAAGTGACTATTTAAACAATCTAACATTCTGCCTTTATCTGTCACAACAATGCCGTTAGATTTGATAACAGCAGGCAGATGAGAGGTTTTGTTCTCATTTTCCATAACTTGTCTTCCGAAATTTCTTAGGGTCTATGCTATTTTTGTGCAGTTGCTGGCGGCTCAGCTGGTAGGGCAGGTTGTCCAATAATTCAAAGGTTTACAGACCCAGTTGTAAGTGCTTTGGATAAAAAATGTCTGCTAAATGACTGTGTAATGGTACTTATAAATATACTACAATGATTGCCAGTAACTTGGCAGAAAACACCTGATGTGTACTTATTGGGCCCGTTAGTGAAGAAAGCCTCAATTAACTTGCCATGATCGAAAGAATGAACATTGAACTTGGCATCTGAACACATTTGAGAGAGATTTAGAGCATTTAACTGCAGTTAAACAGAAAAAGGAGGATTTCGCATATCCCACTTCAGGTCACCAAACAGTTTAAATTAGGAAAAAATATTAGGCACTATTAACTCAATCAAAGCAGACAAAGCACAGGCATGAGCATAAGGAGGTCTATAACAACCAACAAGAGTAAGAAATTAGTTTTTGAACAAATTGACCCTCACAAGCAAAAGCTCAAACTGCTTAGCCACAGATCTAAGGCCCCTACATACTCCACGAGAAGCGAGAACTTTGTTCTTGTTCTTGACTCACCCAGACATGATCGGGGACACTTCTTGACGCATTGGGCTGGCCAAACCTTTTTCTTGTGGGGCTTCGAGAAGTGTTGTGTGATTGGTCGGACATTTTAGGTGGGTGTAGATCACGTATGAACACCTCAAGGGGGGGCATACTCACTTTCTACTGATGGGAGGATAAATAAACAACTTTAACTGACAGCTGATCATGGCGGTGAGGAAGTACAAAAACGTTTCCAACACAAGGTAAATAGACACGGATGCTGCCACGTGGAGTCTTCTGCTGTCACAGACCAAGTTGCACATAATATGAAAATAAGTGGGTCAACCGGCTCATTGCACATGAAGACACAGAGGAGACCCCCCCTCAGAAATACCAATAATCAGTGATAGATACAAGGGGGGAGGGAGTAGCTTCTCACTTGAAAGGCACACAGTTGCACAGGTTCCCCAGCCAAGTATAATGGATTATTAATTTCAACAGGGACAATGCACGACACTCCATTAACCTTTTTAGATAACAAAAGGGGAGATGCAGGTGCCATGTTCTAGCAAAACTGCTAATTTTGAGACTGGGAGAGCTGCCAAAGTCGTGTGGACCATAAAGGGTTTCAGTGACCCTTGATATTGATAACAAAAACAGCACTGCAGCGATCAACACCATTAAAATAGAGTATGTAGATTATTTTAAAAATGTGTTTTCACATTGGAACAATATCAATTTCAAGAGTTCCTACAACAAGACATGAAGTCCAGCTTTGCAGAAGGGATGAGGGGTGAGTGAGGTGATAACATAATGAATTCAACCATGAGATCACTGGCTCTAAGAGTGGATTCTTTGCAGTGCATAAAAAGAAACTACTATCATCACGAAGTGACAACTTCTCGAAACAGGTAGGCACATCAGGTGGATAATGGGGCACACCATTTAGCCAACCACATGGAAAGGAAAGCGTAGGACAAGGTCACTCAATTTATTCCTAAAAGGGCCGCAGTTATGCAAGTTTTCAATGTATCCCAGATCCAACACATCTGACTCATATTACTGAGCCATTGTGGAGAACTTCATAGGCTGTTGGATCCATTAAAAAAAAACAATGTTTACTGTCTGGAGGCAGCTCATATTACAGGTTGTATACAGGATGCTGATTTACCATAAAATGACATCATTATGTAATGTATCTTTAAACAATCTCTTCCCTGTATATCTCAATCATCAAGTGTTTGACTTGATGATTGAATGCCTTGTAAATTATGAAAGTTGCAAAGCCTGTGCTTTGTTTAGTTGTTTTTGCGTGAAATTGTCTCATTTCTCAGTTTAGACATTTATGTTAGCCTTTATGTACATTCTGTAAAATAGAAAATAAAACTTATCACTCAGAGAGCTGAGATAATGTGTATTCCTCTTTCCTTCCATCTATATAAATTCCTCATTGTGCGTTATCTCGTGCGTGATGAATTTTTTCCTTCCTGACATTCTCAATTTTCCCAGGAGCTTCCAGGCTTCATGACAAAAAACAAGGATCCAGTGAAACAAATATCTTTGTTGAGCTCCTTGGAGTAAAGTAAGCGCTTTTATGACATATTAATACAGCAAGCTATAACTGACACCCACACTGTCATTAAACTGACAGAGGAAGGTAACAACAGGATTATGAACATCTCTTTAATCTTTAATTACCCTTTCATCAGAGCTGTTAGACAGCTTAATGAAAAATGAAATCTTATGTTATGTACCAATATGTACCAAATTTAAGACCACATAAGTGCTCTGGGTCTAATATATGTTCATCTTCCTTTAGCTTTTTAAAGACTGGAATCTGTTTAATGATACACAATGTAACTTTCCAAGTTTCAAAGTTCTTTCCGAGTGTTCTGTACTATGTAGTTTGAAGGCAAAGTAATATTTAAAATGTGCATTTGATGAAAGTAGGCGAGTTTGACTTTATAATTTTAGACTGTTGACGAGCTTCCCACACAGCACAAAGAACATGCACAAAACACATTGAATGACATTTACCCATAGACTCACAGACGTCATGGAAACTGCAAGAGAGGAGGGGGAAAAAAAGACCAAAACATAAAGAAGATGAAAATAAATAACACAAAGTATTGGCTACAAATTCTGACTCTCTGTACACTCATGAATGAAAAGTAAACATGTTTGTTTGAAAAGGAAATTGGGCGTTTAAAGATGCTTGAATCATGCTTATTCAAATGACTTGTTTTGCATCTTGTTGCAATATGACTTTAGAGCTCTGTATTACTAAGGTGGTTCTGCAGCCTTTAATCGTAATGCTCAGTGACATCGCCTTGCAGAGGGAGGTTGAGGTTATTGAAGAACAGAATGAAAGCTTATTCCCTGAAAGCTGAATACCCTGCATTATGCAAAATATTACAAAAGAAAGAAAAAGAAAAGAGAAAAGTCCACAGACTTCTTCATTTGCTTTGTCAGCTGAAAGGCAAAATCCATCATGAATCATGCATGGAAGAAGAATGATTGATCATTTTAATTCTCACAACTAATGCTGAATTCATGCTGTAATCTACTTTTCTGTGTGGTTAAAAATAAAACATTGACTTCCTGAACACAGACAGCAATATGCCAACTTTTAATTTTGTTGTGGTGCTGGGCTGAGGTTCCATCTTTATCTCTTTCGTTCATCTTGTATAGAGCCTAGGGTTTAATGGTGATAAAAGCATAGAGATACCAGGATTTGTCCAGTGGAGTTTATGCTGAATACTAATGGCAAAGTGCTTTTAATTTGTGTGGGCACCTTTACGTTATAGAGCCACAAACCATTGACAGTGGAATAGGGTTGCATGTCTAAAATTGGTTCTGAGACGGTTGCATAAGATGAGCGGGCATGTATTGCTTTTGGACAGCCTTATAAGAGTGGCGGGGTTCAGAGAGGGTAGAGATTTTGTCCTCCTGGCTTAAAGGAGCAAAAAACGAAATTTTTCGCCGTTAGGTGGCGAACTGTGGAGCTGTCTCAAACCAAAACAAAGCCTGTGTCAATCAATGCCTCTCTACCTCTCCCCCAACCGAAAAACCACGCCCCTCTTTTTTTTAAAAAAAAGGAAAAACTCCTCTTCGC